>DWNE01000790.1:0-25540 GCA_018249875.1 Cecropterus toxeus | reverse complement strand
CGCTCATATACTTGTAGGACATAGACTCGTCGTTGTAATCTGACAGGTTTGAGCGCCGACTTCGGGACTATGCACTAAGTACTGTGTATGTAAGAAACCAACATATATTTAAATTATTTTATTTCCTTTTGGTGACATGGAAGTCGGTTTCTGTTTTTTGTTAAAAAGTTTTATTATGTTAAAAAATAATAGTCGAATATTTTGTTGTTGTAATTGTATATTTAAAAGTCGTTTCTTTCCCCCTCCCTTTTTCCCCATTTATAGCCGTAATTTTTAAAAATAAAGCTATTGTCACCCTGCAAACCGACACGTTACGTGTCACCATAATTCGACAAACCTTTTGGGCTGTAGTGCGTAATACCTAAATAACATTACTCTCCTTCTGACACAGTTAGAGAACATACATACCCAACCCTTTCATCAAAGAAACCAAAAATTATATCCCAAGAGTAGAAAAATATCACGGTATGCGTGAAAGACTGTGGATTACGCCTGTACTGCTAAACGAATTGCCGCGTAACTTATGTAGGTATAAACAATAGCAATCAACTAAAAAGCAAGCTTATGAAACACTACTTATCATTATGTCCATAGAAAGTCCCTATACATACACGCACACGCACACACAGGCATACACATACAGGCACACACACAGGCACACACACACACAAACACGCACGCACACACATAGAAATGCACGCACGCTTACACATACAAACATAAACAAACACCCGATCATGTCACACACACATACGAACCCACATGCATTATTATTATTGTCATTATTAATATTGTCATAGTTATTAGAATAGTTTATTATGGTTACCGTTGTTGTAATTACTGTTTACTGCTAAGTATTGTAATATTAATTAAGTACAATTGTATTACGACCAAGAGAGCTGCTGCCGAAAAACAAACGGAAAGCACTTACATTTAGATTAAATAAATAATAAAAAAAAACCGTCCATAACTAAAAAAAATATAAAGTCCAAATAATTGTGCTAATTCTTTACCGATTTCCGCCTTGCCCCAGTTGCACTATTTTGCCTACAGTGACGTATTAAACTAGGTTCTCTCTAGATGAACTGTGCTCATCTGAAATGAATCTTTTAATATCGGCCGAGCGCTCAAATATTGGCAGCACACGTAACAAAAGGTCGAACGCTTTATTGAAATCCAGCGTTCTACCTAATAACGAAATGTACTGGTAAGTATGGAAGCGGCTTTATTTAAAATTAAACGTTAATTGTGTGAACATTCATTTATTAGAACACTAACACTGCCCATATAAAAGTACTGATACTAATATACTATGAATGTAGAAATGTTTTCAGCTGTCATGTCTTGGATTTCTTTTTAAATATGGAGGTAAAAAATGAGCATGAAGTACATCTAATAGTAAGTATCCAACCCTAGGTAAAATCCGGGTCTTACCTGAGGTTTGATTCGAATGCTTTGCTATTTCTGTGGGCTTAGTTGGAAGTAGGAACGTCTCGAAAAATTATGTATTTTCTTAGATTCATTTTACCACACTCCTAAGACGAGAATACAACAATTCTGAACATTGCTGTTATTATGCAGAAATAGGTGTGGCTCTCTCTGTCGATCTCTTCCATTTTTGAACGTTTAGAAAACAATCAAAAGGTTTTCTATAATACCTACATATGTGCTTTCAAACATACGTGAAATACATTAAACAGTAAAAAATACAACTTTAATTCGTTTATAGCTTAATTAAGCAGAAACGTATGCCAAGTGTAGTATTATTTTACCCTAATAAGAGTTAATTTCATTTTTTATTACATAAGTGTTTTCAGGATATTTTAATCGCCCGCCCGCTTCGGTCAGCGTACCTCGATATTGAAAAAAAAAGAAAAAGACTATGTCCTGTGTCGTGGGTGCCAGGGACATACAAAGACAAATACACAAACACCCAGACCCAGAACGGAAATCTAAACTCATCATTCTGATGCCTGTTTAGCAGGGGATCGAACCCGGGACCGACTGCGCGTTAGATCGGTATGGAATCCTTTATGTTAGTATAGGTCGTCATAAACTATATTATAGCGAAATCTGACCATAAAATTCTGCGTGAAAAACTTACAAATACCCACACATCCCCCTTTCCCTCCCTCCTCACAAATATTCGCATTTATAATACGAGTAAACTTTGCAGGGTCACTTGTAAGAACAACTCTTTGTAAAATATCGGACACGTATACATACACTAACATATAAGGATATATAACCTCGCTTTTCCATTTCATCATATAAAACCATTAAACAAAAAAGCTTTCTTCATACTTAGCCAGCCATTGACTTGTTAGAAAAAAATATCAGGAGCATCAGGAAATGAAACAAAGGTAGGTACAGACATGTGACGCGAGCTTCTCTTTGTGCCTGGAAAAATGCCTGAGAACAAATTGTTCCTCTGGAGAAGCTTGCATCCAGCATGTATTACAATAACATGTACCTGACTAGCTATTATTGCTTTCTTCGTCATTAGTAATTCATTATTTTTCAGTTTTTTGGAATTTGTTTTGAAAAGTGGTACGTATTAATTGAGTGGTGTGTTTGAGCTTCAGCAATATTTATTACAGAAAAAATATATTGTTATGGCGATGACAGTGTTTTGATGTTGTCTTATTATTTTGAAGAACGGAACACCTATTCACAATAGTTATGTTAAAGTGTTCTGTAACAGACATAGGATACTTTAATTTCTGTCCGTACAGGATTTTCTACTGGAGTAATTCAGAGAAAAAAAATGACGCCTAAGAAAAGCATTATATATATACCTGATGTATAAAGGTTTGCCATTTTTATGGTTGAACTGATTTAAATAAACTTTGTAGAATCATATTCTCAAAAAATCTGGTCTACAGTAAGTCATAAGTGTCAGCATGTGCAGATGAAGTCGCAGGAAATCAGTTATAACTACATATATCAATACGCCAAAGATGGTTTCATTTCATCCGCGTTCCATCTATGGTTCAAAGAAATTCTATAACCTTCCCGTCGCTGACTGATTTGGTGCGTACTAATCCTTTCATCAAAATTAATTCAATGATAATTAATGCAGCTCTCAAAATAATCATTAAGACAAACAAGAGGCGTGTCAGCTTGGCACACGCTGTCGTTTGGCATCGAAGTGGCGGTCGATCAATCATTGTAATTAATGATACGTGCTACTGTCATTATAATGTGTCGGTCGGATATTTGCTTTTTTTCTAACGTATGTATATTGCATGTGTTATTTACACCTGTCGTTGGTTGGACTATTTGGTTCAGTTTTCGTTTATATCAGAGTTTTAAGTGATAACATCAAGATATTTAATCTTACATTTCCATGAGAATAAGCGACTATTTAATTTCAGATCAACCGTAATTAAACACCTATTTCTAGCGTGAAGCAGTTCTCGCGTTTCGGTGGAAAAGTGTGGTCTCACTTATATATGCGGCGACCATCTTAGTCCTCGGGAGTGGCAAGGCATCTGTGATTGACTTTAGATAGAATCCCTGTTCTATATGAAGATGCTTACAGATGCCACAGAACCACTTACATTCAGGTAGACTGCATGCTCGTTTGCTACTTCATTCTTATAAAAAATGGTGTCTACTTTTATAGAAAAAGTTCTATAAGTTTTAAATAAAATACTTAAGTTCAGAAGATTTAGGAATATATTTTATTGAATAGAAGGTAAAAGCTATTACATTGTTTCTACAAAGCTCAATGCGAAAAACTAGAGCCTGAAATTCTAAACGTTAGGAGCGCGAGGATTATTTATAGGCTGAAGTAGTTTTGCTAAACAAAGCTGATCAGGTATAGGAAAATGCATACATATTTAAGCGACGCACCGCTTTCCGGAAATTATCATGACATTGCATTTGTGTTTAGCTCACTTCGCATGTTTTATTGCTACGGATACATTATTTGTATACAAATATTTGTGAAACAAAGCTGTTAAATCTAGAAATTACGGTTAAGTTCCATAGCTCAGTTTTGCAATGAGAAATAAAATATAGCGTTTAGAACATGCGCATTAATTATACTATTTGTAAGGGTGCGATCTACAGCATCTAAACACTAGACTATGATTTAATTGATTGACTTAAACATTCATCATTTATCTTTATAAATGTTGAATGTTAAAAAATATATGTTTAATTAATAAATAGTATTTACTTCTGTAATCCTTATGTTGATGGTTCCTACTTACTTGACTTTCGTACTACGCAAGAACCGCGTGAGGAAAAGTATAGAGTATAAATATTGTAGTGTTATAGCAAAATGCTTTGAAAAATAGAAAGAGAAAAATATGAACTAGCTCTTTAACGGGGCTTCACCCGCTTTGGTCACGTTTACCTCGGTTACCAGTATCCTATGTATTTATCCAGGTTAAGACTGTCTGTGTGCTAAATTTCAACCAAATTCAATTAGTATTCTTTGCGTGAAATAATAATAAACATACATACCTCCTCACTTTCCGCATTGATAATATTGGTGAGGTTTTTCAACCAATTCGTACCAATACTGTTTTTGTTTAGAATATATAACAAACAATTTACTACCCCTCATCTTGTATCTTGAACAAATCCAAACTGAAAATAGCTACACATCAATGTCAATCACAACTCCCTGCGATTAAAGTTGTTTTTCGCAAATACCTTCGAAGGGCCGCCAAAGCAGGTTGTTCCAAGGCCCTTTCTTCGTTACAATTTTTCTTTGTCACAAAGAGACGGATTTGGGCAGAATTAATTTTCTAAGAGAATTTTATTAAGTGGTTTTTAAGGTGTCTGCCAGTGTTGAGTTGTACGATTATTTTGGAGGGTTTGAATGTGGGTGAGGAACGATAAATATTCGTTTATCGTTTTGCTGTATTAAGGTAAAAGCTCTTTAAATCTAAATGAATGAAATGAGGTTAACGTTCTTTTAACACATTTTTATAAAATAATCTAAGATATTTACCGTACTACGTTTGTATAATTTTTGTGAATATACATTTACATATTTATAAGCGTGCAGCAGTTCTTACGTTTTTGTGGAAGAATTTGTTTATCGGCTTACCCTCATCATATGAGACTACCGTCTGAGTTCTCGAGAGTTTTTTTTTAATATGGAAATAGCAAACAAGCGTGCAGTCCACTTGATGGTAAATGACCACGGCTGCCCGTGGACATCTGTAATCAACTCCAGATTAGATCAAGTTTTACTTGAAGTTAGCCACAGATCTGTTGCTAACCCTGAGGACTAAATTAGAATGTTTCGGATAACTATATCTCTATCTGTAATAGAACGAAGAACGAAGAATATAGAACCCCTGTTCTATATGAAGTTGCTTACAAATGTCCATGGGCGGCAGTAACCACTTACCATCAGTTCATACTCTAACTCTCTTCATATTTGTAAAAAAAGGTAAAACCCCTGTTCTATATGAAGTTATTTACAGATGTCCACGGTAGCAGTGGTTTACTATCAGATGGACTGCATGCTCGTTTGCTACTTTAATATTTGAATTAGCTTAAGTATTATTGCGAAATTATTTAATTTTAAAATGTATCTGGTACTCACGATATGCGGTTTGATATTTTTATCTGACATTTCGATCTAGTTACATGGAGAGTGGGTACAGATTAACTGAAAACCTCATATTGTAAGTAGCCGTTACATTCTTTAATATACTTCAATATTATAAAAAGCTACAAATAATAATAAAAAACAGAACGAAGTTTAATTACCATGATCTCAAACTATTGAACAGTGTCAAATACGACCCTGGCGTTCCTAAAACGGTTAATAGTGATGCCGGATTATCCGGGGAGTAATGCCGGCCGACTGGAGACGGATATAAATGTGGGAGAGTATTGGCTAGTAGGTGAAACCTTTACCGGATTTACGGTCTCCAGTAAGTGCTGCCATTTTAAACGCTTGAACAGTTAAATGGCTTAAATAATTAGAAACGTTTTAAGCCTTAGACAAATTAATTTAAAAAAGTTATATGTAAATTTTAATGGAAAGTAAAATTAAAATTAAACAGGTATCTTATACAAATCCAAGCATGTGTTTTTATTTAAAGGATTTAAATCTCACTTCATTTTCGCGTTAGATCTTTATGGTTTCTCTGTAAGGTAGTATTGATTTAAGCATCGGGCTGATTGTAGCGCCCTAGCACAACAATTAGATTCGGTCTTCATTACTTTTGGAATGAATTCATGTAATTTCGCACGCCATCTTACATATCAAGAGATATTCCGGATAAATCACTGTGTTATTATATAATACTTTCTGAAAATGTAAAAAACAATTGCTTAAGACCAAATGTAATTGTCAAATCTTTGATAATGTAGAAATCTTCAAATTTATAATCTTAATCTACAACACGGTGGAGCTCCATTTGAGTTCCTTATTTATTTAACTCTCTTAGCAATTCATCCACCGAACTTTGGTGAATTAAGGAATTTTCTGTTTGGTTGGTTTAAAATTCCCCGCGTTGGCGACAAACAAGGCGGGCGGTAAATAAAATTAATTGACTATTCAAGACCGTACCTGCCGTAACGAGGCTCTACTTAGTGTTCCGTTTGCATACAGACAGACTGTGGATTTTTGTTTCATAGCAAGCGTTGTATCGCGGTAGAAATATGTTATGTTGGAAATAAGTAAATAGCAAAGTTTTTTTTTTTTATAGCAAACGAGCATGTGGTCAATTTGACGATAAGTGGTTACTGCCGCCCATGGACACCTGTACGCAACTTCATAGGCAATATGGGTTCTATCTGAAGTCAAGCAGATACGTTGCTTCTTATGAGGATGGTTGCTTTAAATATAAGTGAGCCAGCAACCCAACCCTTACACCGAAACGCGAGAACTGCTTGTTCAAGAAATAGGTGTAGTGGTGGTCATCCCCGGTCTAATTACACTCAAAAGGTGGTAGTTTTAAGACAATGCTCAAAATGCCAACACAATATTACATTTATCTAAATAAGAATTTCGCAATAGGTTTATTTTACTCTCACTTCGATTATCACACAAAATCAATGACGGTTATTTGGTCTAGACTTCGAACCGCTACTTCCAGAAAATATCAAACAAGTATATCTTAACATAATGTGAAGGTAAATATAGGTAAAATAGACAATCATAGATATACTCTTAACATACTGTAAATACAAACATACGGACAGCGTGACAACATTAATATCTTAAAGCATAAATCTCTCAAGCTTCCCGTGACACGTTATCCCGCAGGTAAGCCGGGATCACGGGATCACGGGATCGCTGTCCGAGGTGATGAATAGGTGAGACAACTGCTATTGACATATGTCTTCGAGTGTTATGGGGACTAAATGAAAAGGAATTATGAAAGCAAAGGTAAACCCTTCATGATAGGATATTGGCGGCATCACTCTCTTTATCAGATTAAAGTAACGAGCAAGCAGTCTAGGATGTGGTAAGTGGTTACTGCCGCCCAAGATATCTAAACATTAATAAAGAACTGAAACTTTCTTTAAAGCCACCTAATGGACTTTCAGATGGACTTAATGCAGCACGACTTGCGTAATTTCCACAACAAACGGTTCTTACAATTTTTTTTTATTAATATGAAGTAACAAACGAGCATGCAAACCAAATGATGGTAAGTGGTTACTACCACCAATGGACACCTGCGAGCAACTTCATATAGAACAGGGGTTCTATCTGAAGTCGATCACAGATGCGTTGCTACTCCCGAGGATTAAGATGGTCGCCTCATATATAAGTGAGCCGTGATATAAGTTTCGATCGGATGCACAGCTTACTTTAATGCAAAATAGTTTATTTTAAATTAATACATGTATGATAATAAAATCAATACAAAAAATACTACTCGCTTAATTTAAGCGTAAGCGACTATAATATATATTATAGCGATAAGATTCAATTCTGGCACAGAAGGACGACTAACATAAGCTAAGTAACACATAAAGGCGAATACTAATACTGATCAACTCTTCATGAGTCGATCAGTATTATTATTGATGATTTAGAAATCGTATATTTAAATAATATTCACCTCGTTGTATCCATAGTGCGTGTCCTGTTGCCAGTAGTCATTATAGTCGTTGTAGTCGGTGTAGTGCTGTACGGGCGCTTCGTCGGCGGGCACGAGGGGGGCAGGAGCGGGGTCCGCGGGGGGCGCGGGGACGGCGAGGGGGGCGGGCGCGGGCGGCGGGGGAGCGTAGTGCACGCCGTAGTCCGCCGCCTCCTCCGCCGGCTCCGGGTACTGCGGCGGGCTGCTCGGGTATTGCTGCAGCGTCTGCGAGTTAACGGACATTATTTCTCTTGATCTTTTCTTTTTTTCTTAAAATTATTTAACGGCCATGAATCTAAGTCCTTTACGAAGATGACGATGATGAGATGTTTCCATATAGAAGATGATGAGATGAAATAGGTTCAGCAAAATGGTAGGGACTTTACTAGAACTTCTTCATGGAGTCTTGGGAGCAACACGAAAAGTCACCTCTCGCTGCATCATATCACTCTCCCACACGCGTGCATTTTATCGAATACTTTATGATAAAAATCCCACTATTTTTACACATAAAAATACGAATATACACAAGTCCAGAAGAATAACATTATACAACGAAACGGCTTTTCCCGCGTTCCCGCCAAAACTTTAAATACAAGATAAATGATAACAAGAAGGCAGAATCACAGAAGATTTGTACTTTTTATGTATAGTTTTTCGGCCTTAGCTTCTTGCCTTTCAGCTGAACAACTTATTGTTGTTGTAAAATTGTTGTACTACTAACGTTACTTCACTTTAGGTTGTATGTACTTTTGATTTTATTTTATCCGTGGAAAGTGTATTGACATAACTATATTCTGTAGTGACTATTATAATCACATTCCAAAGTATCATCGGAGACTATATGACTTTAAAGACCTCAACTCATTTTAATATAAATACAAATAATATTTTCCATACTTATTATTTATTATACCTACTTATTTCTAGGTAGCTAAAATGCAACTTTCCTAATATGTAACTTAATTACAAGCCAATTCTTGAAACAGATTAATCGATATTGAATTAACTTAAATATCGCAGTTGTATTTAAAATGAAAACCTACGGGATCGAAAAGGCGTGAATGAAGACCTGCACGTCTTTTGGTAAGATAAAATAAAACTAAGAAAGGAGCACTTATTAAGACGTTATTTTTTAATGGTTTTGCCTTAATCGCTCTTTCATTTATATCCCATTATCCCGAAGATGCTTTATATGGTGTGAAAGAGATAACATGAGTTCGGCTGTCCAATTAATAAATCAATTGACTTGAGACTCGTGAGAAATTAAATTATAGTCAATAGACAAAATGTATATTTTTAATTTTTTTGTTGTGTGTTGAGAACATAAGAAGTTGAAGTGTTGACTATATTCTATCTGCTGCATACAAAAGTAAGGAATTTGGAAGTTGAAAGGTGTAAAAAGTTTTGTGAAACAGTGTTTTGTAAGATGAAACCTTCTATATGAAAGAAATTATGAGATTTAACTGAATTATGTGACTACAGAAAACTTTTATTATGATTATTTACAAAATTATGTTCATGTAAGTACTTACTGTGATACTATAATGTGATTTAAAATATGGTTAAGCATTGTCTTTACCGAATTGATTTGAAATTTTAAACTTCGATTAAAATCAATGTTTATGATTGTGAAAGTGAAAATTATCGTAAATCGTGTTGCAACTTCTATTAGTTCCTAGAAATAAGATAACGTGCATATATCTTCGTCTCGGAATATTTGAATGAACGTCTGTGATAATTTAAATGCTGATGAGTTAGATTTCGTTGTTTCTATGTAGTGACTATTAACGTCTTTACGAGCTTGTTTACGAGCACGAAGTAATTTAACGTAATTTCATATTTTCTCTTTTTGTTTCCTTGTTTATCCGTATGTTATTAATGTCTCGATAGATTCTTTATTAGTTTACTTGTTTAAGGTGGCTGACTCAGAGCTCTAGTACCGGATTCTACGTGAATATTGATGAGATGGAAAATAGCAAACAAACTTCTAAAGATTCCAATTGATTATTGGTAAGATGAATTTTCTAATAGTTTTATTATCTATGTGTATTTATTGTAATGTAAGAACTAATAAAATTAGCCACGATAACTACTTACTAATCCTATCCTAATAGTAATTCCTATACTATAAAAAAAGAAAAATCCTATACTAATAGTAATTTTATATAAATAGCATATGTTTTGTGTTTCATATTAAAATAATTTGAGTTCAAAATGATTAAATGTTACAATTTGAATAGATTTGTCAGAATCGTATTATATTATTAATAAATAAAAGCAAATAAAATATTCGATATATTGAGTTACTATTTTGATTGTTACCTCTTTATTAAAATTTCTTATATGATATTTTTTTATTGAATAATTTTAGTAGCTCGAAGTTTTTACTGTGAAAAATAAGAGCATATTTATATTTTATTTCTCAGAAGTCCCAGAAGTTTAAATTTACCAAATTCTTGAAATAATCTTAACCTAATGTACATATAATTTCCAGTTTTCAGACATGCCTCGTAACTGTGATGAGGACTCTGGCCGGAGCTCCTGTTCAGCTGCCTCCATCACCCTCAGTCCTATCATGGACCACCACCAATTCGAGCCCCACCAATTACCAGATAAGAAAGAAAAAATGAAATCAGGAGCTAAATCTCACTTAAGCCTGAAGGTTAGCACACAACCAAGAAGCTACGTAAATCTTATAAAGTCTCCAGATGAAGCAGATCCGTTTCCAAGTTACCGTCAACCAAGGCACCACAGGAATGCAATATTTAACCTGTTTGACTCACCAAGACGAGGAGGACTGAGTAACGCGCATTCCACACTTGATATAGCATGTAGTACACAAATTGAACATTCCAAAATCCAAAATAATGCATTTTCCATGACAGCTATTAATGTTGATAATACTGCAATAAAACCTAAGGAAGCACCACTATATACTAACTTCCGCAGGACAAAGCCAGTTCAAAGGGCTGCATCGAGACTTTACAAGGCAGATACTGGTTTCAAAGGCAAAGAAGGATGTACAGGACCTGAGTTCATTGTCAGAGCGTCGCAGCCAATGAAACATTTGGACTTGACCGTGTCAGCTATTTGTGAAAAGAGAGTCATTACTGTTGTTCTCCTTAATGGTCAAAGAGTAGAAGTACTCTGTGATCCAAATACTATCACAGCAGGCCAACTGTTTGAAGCTCTGGTGCGCAGTGAAAACTATGAGCACAATTTTATGTTAGGCATTGCAACTCTTATTGGAGGGGACTTCGTATTCTTACCAGATGATTACAAAGTCAAAAAGATTGCTCCAGAATATTGGCACAAACATGCAAACAAAAAAAGCAAAAATATTGAAGAAGATATTTCTTTAACTGTATTTCTTAGAATAAAATTCTTTCTACCAAAAAATGTTGCCAGCAACATTCAAGGTGGGGAATGGCGACACAGAGTATATTTACAACTAAGAAGAGCGACTGTAGAGGGACAAATGACATCAACAATCCAGAATCTCATTTTATTAGCTGGTTATGCCTTGCATATTGAATTTGGCGAATTTTCATACAGGGAACATGGCACAGCTGATTATTTTTTACTCGAACATTATTTACCGGAAAATATCATAACAAATGACATGGCTGATGTGAAATTGCGAATGAAAAGAGCTCATGAATCTAGACGCGGGTTGGATAAAAATAAGGCAATACTTAATTATATTACATTAGCACAAACATTTCGAGATTATGGTGCACATTTTTATTCTGCAATCTGGGCCACTAGAGATGGATTCTGCAGAGATGTCTGGTTATCAATTGGCCCAAGAGGTGTAACTCTTTATTCCAGAACAAACCCTATCACAGATAGTTCAGGATCCAATACAAACCGCATAGTATTACAAAGCTTGCCTTGGCATCATATTCACACATTCTATTACAACAAAAAGAGCCTTTACATAATGCCTAATACATATTCTGGCTTATCCAAAATCGGAATAAAGTATAAACTTAAAATGACAGACAATAAGAGTTACTTCACCTTTTGGCTAGCCTCTCTGCATCACCGATTGTATTTAAAATTGTATGCAAAAGAGGACTTTATAAATTATTTATCAGGTGAATTTGGCTGTCATTTAAACGCAGATGGCAGCCCAAAGAAAATTGACTGCAGTAATTATCAAGATAGTTATAATTTAGCTGTAAGAAATCCTATAAAGATTAGAAGACCTGCGAGAAGGAGATTTAGGGTAGACTTATTTGGAGACAAAAAAATTGTCAACAAAGAGAATGAAAGACCTGACACTGAGGAATTGCTGAGACAAATCCTTTCGCCTCAACACAGCAATGAAAGTCTTATGAATACATCTAACATGCAAGGGAGTTCCAATGAAGGTCTGTCTTCATCAGAGAGCAGCTTACCTCGAAGGCATGGAGTAAAAATGGGGACAAGAGTATTTAATGGAATGAAAACTGTATTAGACAGTAACCACAACAGATCACCTCCTAAAAGATACAATACGTGTATAGGGGAGTTCGGCGTTAATCATAGCGATTCCGATGATCTAGGTTCAGACCAGAGGCAGCAGTGCACAGTAAATAGTATGAAATTGTTGCCCGAGCGACCATATAGTCAAAATATGTCGCAGGCGCCAACTGCCTATGTTTTAGAATCTCCTAAGGTTTACACAGACGTTTTTAATTTCAGAGAAGCTACCAACGAATCCTGCCTTAACACTTCTATATTTGAAAAGTTAGACAATATGGAATGTGTACAAGGGGAAAGAATTTTCGTAACAGCCATTCTCGAAAGAGATAAAATGAATGCCTTAGGATTACAAGTAGCGGAAGGATCTGATGGAAATGTGTATATAAAATCAATAACTCCTGCAAGTCCAGCTGATTTATGTGGGAAATTAGTACCAGGGGATCAAATCATATCGGTTAATGGGCAGACGTTACTGAATTTAAAATACGATAAAGCTTTAAATCTATTGCAGTCGGCGCCGCAAAAAGTGGAATTAATAGTTTTACAGACAGTAAATAAAAATATTACAATGGACCAATATAATTTTGCAATGAATACTCCAGAAAGAAATCATGGCCTAGATTTAAGTCAAGCTAGTTTACGACGTAGTATAGCCAGCGCGTTAGATCTAGAGATAACGGACGATGAGCTGCTAAACGAGGAAGCACTAAAAACTATTTACGCACTGATAAAGTTGACGAAAGAAAAAGTAATCAGTAGGATGCAAGATAAATCTAGTAGGCACTCTACACCAGACATGACTAACCTGCAAAAAAGTTATTCTGAGAACAAAATTAATAAGGTACACGAAGAACTTGATGTCGATTCATCGCAGGAGAATACGCCGCAGAAAAGAAATGCACAAAAGTTTAATACATGGCGGGGGCAAATGCCTTATAGACCGAAGCGCCGACCTTTGAGCTTAAGCATTCCATCGGACGTTCATTTACCCGACAATTACTTGAACGATGACTCAGGCAATGTATTAATGAAGTCTTCGTTAAAATCAATTCAATCGTCCTTAAACAGTTTAGACAACTCTAAGGGTAAGATCGTGGCGGTCCCTAGAAACTTCGGACTCAGCAGGCGATGGCTCGGCCCCGTCCGATACCCAGTTACGCCTTGTAAGAATAGCAATATAAATACTGACGGTGCAATCGTTGACGGTAATGTAGTAAGAAGGCATTTCGTATATGGTGCTGGAGATTCAGATGAAGATCAAATATTTTTATAGTTTACCTGATCTTGTATATTACGTTATAAAGTTATTTTTAAGTTTTATATGACAAATAAAAAAGATAAATGCAATATTGTTTAAGAAAAGCAGACTTTTCTTTAATTCCAGAGTGCGTAACAAACAATAGGTAGTTCAGCTTAACGTATATTGCGTAATTATTGTATCATCTCTGTTACATAAAGTAACTATAAGAATGTTGATGGAATGAGAATATAAGTGTAAGACGCTTTGCATACAAAGGGCGTCAACTGATAGTATTACGTAGAAAAAAATCTATACTACTAGTACTATCTGTAACCGGTTGTCATGGTAAACAAACCCGATTTTTGCAAAAAAAGAGATAGCAATTTCCGTAGTAATTTTACGTGATAGAATGTAATTTAATCCGTATTTACGTTATTTTCATTATAAATCGTTATATTGCATCATTATGTTTTATATTCCTACACAATGAAGTGTGAATGCGTGAGGTAATCACCACACGCATCCAAAATTGACTTTGTTACATCAAAGTGTTAGAGTACAACATATTATAACATTGTCTTATCAGCATTTACTATTCTGTGAAGATCGTAAAAACTCGTACTTTGACTTCCGTCCATTTATTATTCAAATACTGAAGCGCTGAGGCTTACGTAATGTGATCTTGCGCGAAGTAATTTCATAGCTGATAACGTAAAATACCTAAAAGTAGTTTTAAAATATTTTCCTTTTTAATTAAAACTAAGATGTTATTAGAAGCGTATTGCTTATTATGTATACTAAAAACATTTATCCTACAATTTACTATCCTATACTTTACAATTAAAATTTGAGGTAAACGGCCATAAAATGACTAAAATTATATACCTAGTTGTTTCCTCGTACTATCAGTGTATATTGGTAGGCACTCTCGCCCTCGTGCGAGCGGTCGTTGTCCTATGGAATAGATAATAATAAGAGCCAGGCAGTTTGCTTTCACTATAACTACTAAGTAGGTACTTGTAGTTCTCAGGGTTTTTGTATGTTAACCCTACAAAGCACTCAGTGCCATATATGGGACTACCAATTCAATAGCTTCCACTGTCCTATAAAATACATTCAGAGACATCTATATAATTTTAAGAGAAAGAACATCGACAAAGCAAGATTTTAGTACCAACTCCTTTCACTAGATGTCGTTACTGAGCTCAGTGCTGTCAATTACATTCAAATTTCTTACGAAAGTGTTGCGTTCAGCGATATCGTGAATTGAATATATGTTTTTTTTTATAATTTAATAAGAGATTTGAAACAAAAAAATCTAACGTGGTGTGGAATATCATATAGTTTACTAAGGTAAGTTATTTTTACATATTTCGTAATTTTCATATTTGAAATTGTAGTTTTATTGTATGTTCCTCATGTGGAACACTGTGCTTTCATGATGCTTTTTATCAATATTTACTTTTATCGTCCGTACCTACAAATACTAAATATAATTACAGATTATGGCAAGAAAACGGTTGAAGGATGAAAAAATTGAAGATTGTTTGGCTATACCGTCAGGAAGTGAAGATGATGAGGATTTTTCTGAGGCCGGAAGTGATGATGACGTAGCTAAAATTAAATCTACCGTCAACTTTCTATCCGAGTTACTAAGTGAAACAGAAGATATATTATCGCCAGAAAGAAATAATTGTTTGCCGCCTGCCAATAATGACTTGAATACTCAAAATAGCGATAACCGACGTCAATCACCAAACCTTCAGCCTAGTAGTTCTGGAGTGACTTCAGGGACTTCGGGGTTTTCTTCAAATGACGTGAGACAAAGGCGTAGAGTGAGTAGATCTTCAGCTTCAGTAAATATTGTAACTTCTAATAGAACAAGTACCAGAGGTACACTGCGCAACACAAAAAGGACTAAAAGAAAATTCCTATGGAAAAAGAAAAGTTTTCAACCAACCCTTCGACAATTTACTGGTGACATAAAATTACAACCCCCATTATCGGAATTTGAAACTCCTCTCCAATACTTTTTATGGTTTTTTGATAACGAACTGCTAGAAAATATTACACAAGAAATTTAGCTTCCAAAAAGATCCCACAAAGCCATTACTGATTACAGTTATGGAACTGAAAAAGTTTTTAGGATTTTTTTTAAATTATGGGCGTGGCCCCTTTGTCGAATATCCGTATGTATTGGGCACCTGAACTTGGCATACCTCTTATCATGGAAACGATGGCAGTAAACCAATTTAAAAACATTTGCCAGTTCCTGCATTTCAATGACAATACAACACAGCAACCCTCTTGTACTCCAGGTCATGATCGTCTCCATAAAATTAGGCCAGTATTGGAGACTCTTAGAAAGAAGTGTCAAAGTGTGCCAAAACGAGAAGCTCTAGCTGTTGATGAGCAAATGTGTGCAACAAAAGCTTCCAATATTTTGCGGCAATATCTCCCTGATAAGCCGCACAAATGGGGCTACAAATTGTTGGTGCTTTGCGACGATCGTGGTTTTGCATACGATTTTGAAATTTTCTCAGGAATGGAGAACGATCCTCAACTTAGAGATCCAAGTGAACCTGACTTAGGTGCTAGTTCCAATATTGTCGTCCGCCTAGCTAGGTGCATACCTAGGCAACAAAATTACGAATTATTCTTTGATAATTATTATACTTCTCCAGAGTTGATTTCATATTTGTCAAAACAAGGAATAGTATCACTGGGTACAATAAATAAATGTCGATTAGGGAAAGATTTTCAAATGCCTTCTCTGAAAGATCTCAAAAAAGACAAGGTAGAAAGAGGATTTTCTGAAGAATGGGTAACGGATGTTGATGGAGAGGATATTGTGATTGTTATGTGGTACGATAATAAACCTGTCATTCTGGCGTCATCTTTTGTAGGCCAGCAGCCAGTTCAGTTGGTTAAGAGATATTGTAAGAAACAGAAGAAGTACATACAAGTAAATTGTCCTCAGATAGTAAAAACGTACAATAAACACATGGGTGGTGTCGACCTGTTGGATTCTTTCCTGGGAAAATATAAAATCAAGATAAGAACTAAGAAGTGGTACTTGCGATTATTTTATCATCTTCTTGATGCAATGGTTATCAATGCATGGCTACTGTACAGAAGAGTCGGGGAACAAAATGGGACACCAACTCCACTGAAGCTGAAAGACTTCAAATTTGAAATTGGGAAGAGTCTTTGCGTGTGCGGCAGATCAATAATGAAGAAAAAAGGTAGACCATCGTCGCTGCCCGATGAAATTGATTTAAAAAGAAAGAAGCCTAATACAGCACTCTTGCCTCCTCGTGACGTCCGGCGTGATGGATTTGAGCACTTTCCTGCATGGGGCCAGAAACGACAAAGATGTAAGTTACCTGGTTGTGAAGGAAAAACCTACATATCTTGTCAAAAATGTCGAGTTGAACTCTGTTTGAATAAAGATAACAATTGTTTTAGGGACTTTTACCATTAATAATACTAAGAAACCTTTTCTGTATTTTTGTTTTGTTTTTTTTTTTTGAATAATCTGCGAGTTATTACTTTAAAAACGTGATAATTGTTCTATTACTTTAATTGTCGACCAAAGTACAGTTAAGGCACAGTGTACCATATGTGGAACTGAATAAAAAAACTGATTTTCTAATAAAATTCTTCACTGAGATTTTTTTTATTATTTTTCCGAGAGAATTTATCATTCATAGTATCATAATATATTTTTTTTAACTACAGAAAAAAGTCATGCTTTGTAGGGTTAAAAGTGAAATTTTGTTATTTTAAGGCTGAAAAATATAGAAAAAATAAACCGAAAATCTAATAGTTACGTCATCTACGTAAGAGATAATTTTTCACATTTAAAATTCTAATTGTGGTTGTGAAATAACCTTAATCATTACTGTGGTGTAAATTTTGACCTTAAGCTTAATTACGTAATGTACATCTGGAAATAATTACCCATCATTAAAACAAATTGCTATAAATTATTATGTATGAAAAAAATAAAACTTTGGGAAACATTATTTATTAATTTATTAAAAATAACATTTTGCTTTAAAGCAAACATTAAAACTAAATAATTCTAAGACAGCTGTCTTCTACATTTGTAACACAATCAGACTCAATAATAAAAAGAAAATCATACACGGCACATTTGTAACATCATTCATCTTAACATTGCAATACCCTTAACAGGTGATGTAACTATCAGAGTCTTTACACTAGAAATGCATTTTAAGTCTGTGAGCTTACATCATACCTCCCATTCCCCCCATACCACCCATTCCTCCCATACCAGCCATCGGGTTAGGTTCCTTTTCTTGTGGAATATCACAAATGACAGCTTCTGCTGTTGTCAGTAGTGATGCAACACCACTAGCATCAGTCAGCGCAGTCCTTACAACTTTAGTGGGATCAATGATACCCTTTTCAATCATATTTACATACTCATTGTTCAGTGCATCATACCCAAACTCTGGACCGAGGTCCTCTACTTTGGCAACAACTACAGATCCATCAATACCAGCGTTACGAGCAATCGTCATGCAGGGCATCTTCAATGCCTTTTTAATGATCTCAACACCAGTAGCCTGGTCAGAGTTTGCAGTCTTCAGCTCCTCGAGTGTAGGGATGCACCTAAGGAGAGCTGAACCACCTCCAGGGACAATACCTTCTTCGACGGCAGCACGAGTGGCATTCAGAGCATCATTCACACGGTCCTTCTTTTCATTGACTTCCACTTCACTGGAGCCACCAACGTGAAGAACAGCCACTCCAGAAGCTAGCCTGGCAAGACGTTCCTGGAGTTTTTCCTTCTCATATTCAGAATTCGTTTCCTGAATCTGGTCGCGGATTTGTTCTGCCCTCCTATCAATGTCAGCTTTCTTGCCTTTACCCTTGAGGAACAATGTGTCATCCTTAGTGATAATGACTTCTCCAACCTGACCGAAATCTGAGGGCTGGACATCCTCCAACTTGATAAGGTTGGCATCATCACCAAATACAACTCCACCAGTCGCTATGGCCATGTCGCTTAAAGTAGACTTGCGGTTGTCACCGAATCCAGGGGCCTTGACTGCGGCAACTTGGAGACCAATTTTAAGTCTATTAACTACTAACGTTGACAAAGCCTCACCATCAACATCCTCTGCAACTATGACTAGGGCTTTCCTTTGCTGGTTCGCCAATTCGAGTGCTGGTATGATAGTTTGCACATTGCTGATCTTTTTCTCTGAAAACAGAACTAGGGCGTCCTGGAATTCGACCTTGGCACCCTTTGATGAGTTGATGAAATATGGTGAAATATAACCTCTGTCGAATTTCATACCTTCGATAACCTCGAGTTCGTCTGTCAAGGTCTTGCCGTCCTTGACGGTAATGACGCCGTCACGGCCTACCTTCTTCATGGCGTCGGCGATAAGCTTCCCGATGGCGAGGTCCCCGTTTGCGGAGATTGTGGCGACCTGCGCGATCTCCTCCGGCGTAGTCACGGGCTTCGACATATTCTTCAGCTTGTCTTTTACCGCGTCCACCGCCATCATAACCCCTCGTCGGATCTCAATCGGATTGGCACCCTTCGAGATTTTTTCGAAACCTTCCTTGGCGATCGCTCTGGCGAGCACCGTCGCTGTGGTGGTGCCGTCGCCGGCCTCCTCGTTCGTATTGTTCGCCACATTTTGGACCAGCTTGGCGCCGATGTTCTGGAACTTATCCTTCAGTTCAACCCCTTTTGCAACGGTCACGCCATCTTTAGTGATCTTTGGCGAGCCCCATGACTGTTCTAAAATTACGTTTCTACCTTTTGGACCCATTGTGACTGCGACGGCATCGGCGAGGACATCGACGCCCTGGAGCATCAGTGCTCTTACATCAGCACCGAACCTCACATCTTTGGCGTAAAATCTTGCAAATTGTTCAGATTTGCTTAGTGAAATACTTTTACGAAGTACGCGAGGCAAACGTAGCATTTTATAATTTATTGGAATGATACTGCGGGGATGAAATGTTCCAGTGATCGCGCACTTCTCGAAGATTCTCGCGGCCGGAATATCAAAACGTGATTTTTCTACGCCGGTTATAGGTTATATGAAAACCACAGACAATACATTAAGAAAATAATATAATATCGAAGCCAAAGTATAGATGGCAGGATAGTAGCTAAATTAATAGTATGTTAATGTAATAATATTAAATGCCTTTAAATTTAAAAAATCGATGAAGTGAAGAATGCAATCTAAATTCAAGTTTATCAATTGAAAAATATGATACGTACGACCACCACATAGGTATGATTTCTTAACTAGATTTCCAAAGCGAGAATTCAGATTCGGATTTTTATTTGGCATATGTATGACTGCGTTCTCCCAACAAATATACAGTTCAGTTTTCAACTGAAAATCACATTTATTTCCATTGAGCAAATGTAAGAAAGTACGTGCTTATTGCTCAAAATCTCGTATGAATTTTTCATATTCATATTTTTGATCAGAAAATGTATCGGGAATTAGTGCGTATACCACGTGTTTAAGAATGTTTGAAACGAAAAGACACCCATCTATTTAGTGACATTTAAACTTAAAACCTACGTACTTTAATACCTGCATAGAAAACGATAACTAAGAGCCATAGAAAGTTGTGTCGATATCAGTGTCAATAATATTCCGAATTCGAAGTGGCTCCGACAAGTGTATGTAAATCCACATAAACTATTTATAAAGATTGAAAGAAATATAGATTTCACATATTAATTTGTTTAGTTTGCAATCTTGCGAATATCACCATTAAGCACAACATAAATTGTTTTGGCTGAAAGAAAATAATCAAAGGCTGACATTTTTAAATGAGTTAATTTGACATTGCCAGAAACACGCCGAGATGAAGATGACATTGTTGACAATTTGACATTTAAAAAATACCTATTCTCCGCCTAGGTAGGAAAGTGTGAGCACGTTTTCTTAGCGTGAAAAACAGGCGGTGATAATATTATAATCGAAAGTGTTAATTAAATTCTGTATTTGAATATTGTTGTTGAGAGCGACCAGATCGTTATTGTAATAATAATTTAACTGCAATAGATAATTATTACATAATGAGTATTCCAGCGTAAGTAATTTTTTGCTTATTATAGCATCCTTTTTGTGCGACATTATTTTAATTTACATGACCGGGTCATCGCATTATGTTTGTACTTCAGATAATATATGAGTCTTAGAATTATAATTATACTTCGAAATACGAATCTCTTGAATCTTTTAGATTTAATTTATGTTTAAATTTTATTTGAAAAATTTATCATTCTCAGGTTAAATAAACGCCTCAGTTTACAGTATGTTTTAAATGATTGTGTTTATTTAAATAACTTTCTATTGGACTTAAATAAACAATATTATTTATAATAGTTACTATTGTCAAAGGGAAGTAAACATTTATTTATCTGTAACAATTTAACAACGAGAATCTAAATATACGATATATTATGTTTTTTGGCATGTGGTGTATGCCAATAAATTTCAAACATCTTAAAATATTTTCAGTTTGAGTTGCCAACAAAGTTATTGATAACTAAAACTAGGGTCAATGTTTAGATTGGTTTCAGGAAAATCATCTTTATTTATAGCCAGTTACCAATCATTAATTTTCTTCAGGTTTTGGATGGGTATCTCTATAGTAGCTACAGTAGAATGGCCGCTGACAAGGAAACACCAATCCCAGTACAACAAACAGGTTGTAAAGTTTAAAATAAAGAAAGAAAACTGAAAATGTGACAAAGTGGAGGACAATGTGACAATGTAATAAGACTCACACTCCTATTAGAGAAATACACAATGATTGTTTATAAGAGATGGGCCTCTCCGGCCCTTGGCAAAAACAACCGTGTTGTCATTGGATAAGTGTTACTTTGTGAGCGGCCTCAACTTATCTCCATTAAGCTTATGAGAAGCGGGTTGGTGTATAAATGGTGGTGTAAAGCCTTGTCCAATTCTGGAAAATACCTGGGCCCAGCATTGAAATATATAAGGGGTTGCAACTTAAAAGGTGTCAATTTATACAAGTCTTTTAGGTGTCTTCTAGAGATTAGGGACATTTTAATTTTTCTTACTATGGCTACATCTAATTTATCCCCATCTATCATAAAGAAATGATATATAGTTAAATAAATTGTTTTTTTTTCAGGTGTTTACGTGACAAAGAAGGTCTTCTTGTGGGCATTGGGAACCCACTGTTGGACATATCGGCAGTGGTAGACGAGGAACTCTTAAAAAAGTATGATCTGCACCCAGACGATGCTATCATGGCTGACTCTAAGCATATGCCACTGTATAGAGAGCTTATGGATAAGTAAGTTTGTTTTTGTAAATGATAAAAGTTCTTGAAAGATGGTAGATTCAGTGTAGTCTGACTGGGGAGGTACCACCGCCAAACCAATTTCTAGCATGAAGCAGTTCTTGCGTTTTGATGGAAGGGTGTGGTTACAAGATCACTTTATATGAGCAATGCATCTGTGATTGACTTCAAGTCGAACCCTTGTTCTATATGAAGTTGCTTACAGATGTCCAATAGATGGCAGTAACCACTTACCAATAGGTGGACTTCATGTAGGTTTGCTACTTTATTTCATAGAAAAAACTATCTTAGCATTGGAGGATATTATTTGCCTTTAAAGATGATGCAAGGTTTTACAATACTTGTGGTATGCTGCAAATCCTACATCTTTAACGTTATAACTATGGTGTTGCCATTTTCTGCTTTGCAGGGCAATGAGAGGTAGTAATGATTATTCAAGGTTAGTCCTCAGAGGCAGTACTATATCTTTACGTAACCTCAGGACAAGTGTCCTATTTTTTTGGTTGTAATAGATGTTTATGGGCAATAAGGACCACTTGACATAAACATTGTCTCTCAGTTTAATTATATAATGTCAATGGGTTACAGTTATGTAATATCTCGGTAATTGTGTGCTTAACTCTTGTGAAGTTATTTTTATGAAAACATTCTGAACATCTATTATAACAAAATTGTCATTAATTATTAATTATTGTATATAAAGATATTTATATTTATATTCAAGTGGGAATTTTAGTCCTATGATTATACCAATTCGTTCCGACCAAATTAATACCAAGGAATGTCCTGAATTAGTTGTAAAAATAAAGAAAATCAAACTATTTAGCTTTTTATGTTTTGTTTTTTAAAACTGTTGTACGGATTTTAACCTAAACATAAGTACACACCATCAATTTGTGAATCAATTGTCATGGTGCAACTTGAATCATAATTTTATTGTGTTCATAATGTGTAGCTAATCTTGTATACTATGTATACCGCACATTCCTCTATTGTTCCCTCGTTAGATAAAGTTAATACCATTGTATTTAATTTTCGTAACTAATTAGTAGGTATTTCATTTAATGATAATATAAAACTAAACGCACTTTATTTTAAAAATGTAATATAACCATGACGTTTTATTATTTTTAAATACTTATACGAAATACTGATAACTGTGACATACTTCGTTTGGGAATTAATAATTTTCAGTTATGTATTACTTACGTCATTTCTTTACTTTACTGGTGAGACGAAATTTAACGACACTACATAATAGTATTGAAACCATTACTTTAATTTCCTGTTTTTAAAATAACCGTCACTCGACACGTCGCAGATGTGAAACATCGTGTTCGTACAGGTAAAATGCATAAAAGATTAGATTGCTTTAGGAACTAAATATATAAATGCATAATGAAAATAACGCCACCTACTAACAGTACTCCGCAATAAGTCGAGCTAACACCGCAGCCCGCTGAGTTTTGTTTGAAACTTAATAGTTCCGAAAATGTATAATAGGTGGCGGTAAAAAAGATAAAGGCAAGCATCGCCGAACCAGCAATCAGCTTTACCTGCACCTATACATGTTTCACATCAAAAGTAAAGATACTTCATGGACGCTCGCATGTTTCTGTAACAGTTGTCGTTGTTAACCAATTACTGCCCCAATGATGGACACGCGTCTCTCATTCAAAGAGATTTCGGTCATTATCTACTAATAAAATTATTCTAACTTTTACGGTTCAAAAGGGGTGGAATCTTCGCCATACCTGTTTTAGATCGGAGCAGTTAGTGTGTTTCGTTAGGTGTTAGGCGACTAACACTTTCCTCAGAATCGGAAAAACATCAGAGATTGACTTCAAGTGGAACTTCGTTCTATTTTACAGATGGTTACAAATGTTCATGTGCGGCAATACCACTTACCATCAAGTGGCCTGCATGCTCGTTTGCTACTTTTATGCTGGCGAATTTGATTTCACACACCTTTAAATATTCCTTTAACGTGGTAATATTGAAGGCAAGAGTACTACAACCTAAACCGCAACCGAGTCGGATTTATTATGTATCTTCATAAAATGAGAACAGATTTCACTACGGTTAACCGCAAGCCTTCAGCTACTTATTATTAAACAATAGTGTAATATGATTAAGATAACATTTATGTTTATTACGAAAAAGTCTTACGCAATGGAGATATAAAGAGGAGTTAATAATTTATAAAGTAATTTGTTCGAACCCTCATTGCTAGTGCTGCGATCGAAGGTTGCGATGCAACTTTTACTACCGTACCTAAAATAGAAACGTTGAGAATTTCTATGCTTTTATTGAAGGATTATATTGTGTCGCGTTTAAATTAAGATTTAGTGTAAAATCCTCGTGATAATCTTCCGCCTTACAAACTTATTTAAGGTCAAAGATTATTATTAGGTACACAACTACTTACCTATTACTTACCTACTACCTACAACTTAGTCCTCTTAACATAACACATAATTATGTGATCGACAATAGGCATGTCTCTGATCTATTGGTTGGTTATAGAGGCCTAAGGGCAGCAGTGACTATTTTCAATCAAGCAGTCTGCTTTTTTAGTATAGTAATAAAATCACTTGTAGAACGCATATAAGTCGAGAAAGTTGGGAAAAAATAGAACAATTGCGCTGTTATAATTTATCTATTTTTATAACTTTGTAATTGTAATGAAACGTAATTACATTACTAATTACTACATTACACGTGTATTTCCGACCACGTTAACTCCTATGAAACGTTTGTAGATTGTATAAACAAACCTTTATTTTTGGGCAAAAATAGCAATCTTTAGCGACCAGTGCCAAAATTTAAAAAAAGCAAAAGCAAAAAAAAAAACAAAAGCTGGCCCACATATTAGACATCGAATATGCATAATTATGTATTACGAAGTAATCTACAACTGATAAATTTGCAAGAAAAAAATTGGGCAATTGAAAAAGTGATAACGGAAATTTCTATAATATTTAGAGTTTTTGTGTGTCTGTTTGTCTGTGTTTAAAATTGCTTCAAACCATAACTACTGAAATTAATTTAAAGGTGTGTGTGTGAAACCACAAGGCATAACTAGTGGCATCTAAAATGTGACTTAACATACTTCAGGTACAAGACAGAGTTTATAGCGGGCGGCAGTGTCCAGAACTCACTGAGGGTGGCCCAGTGGATCCTGAAGAAGCCCAACATGTGCGTCTACTTTGGCTGCGTGGGTAATGATGACTACGCCAAGATCCTTAAGGAAAGAGCTGTGTGAGTATATCATGAATGGAATTTAGATCGCCATTTAAAAAATAGTCTATTTATCTGTGATTTTCTTATAATTGATATTTGTACGCCAACACTGGCAAAGCACAATGGGTTGTATAAATCATTGTAATATGTTATCTTTTTACCTGTG
>DWNE01000789.1:0-25590 GCA_018249875.1 Cecropterus toxeus | reverse complement strand
TGTATCTCTTATAGGAGAAGAGGTAAACTTTGTAAATAAAACGGTATCGTGAGTTTGTCTTAAATAACTACGTTGACAATCTATCTAGATAACCTTAAGATAGCACCATCGCTGTGCTATCTTGGCTTGAGAATTTAATAATAACTCTCATAGACTCACACTAGGATCTCCTGAGTCTTGGGTGCCGTGGACACATAAATACGAATATACAAACAATGATGCACTTAGATTTCCTTGCTGGGTCTGGGCTCAGCAAGGAAATCTAAGTGCATCATTCAGATATCTGTCTGAACAGGGATCGAACCCGTGAACCCACTGTATGTCAGACTATCGTGGTAACCGCTCCGACACGCGGGTCGTCAACAAATACGAGTACATTTGTGATGCGTTTCGAATCACGAATACACTAATGATTATTGACATTAACAGAATACCGTTACAGAACGTAGTCATTTATTGAAATTCTTTTAAAGGCTATTAGGCTATTATTTTCGAATATTTAGCTTTCTTCGAACATCAGAAGGGTATTTAGTTTATTACTTAATTAAATATATTTTTATCAACCTCGAGGTCTGCGGGTAGATGGACGAGTGATTGCTCCCGACTAAACACGCTGTTACATACGTTGGTGCGAATTAGGCTGGTAGTCACGTGGAGATACAGGAATTGGGTATAAAGTCTTCTTCCCTCCCTGGATCAGTCTGGCAATCACACCTTTCAGGTGGCAAGGGTGTGGTTGCCGCCGGTATATATGAGGCGAACATCTTAGAACTCAGGAGTAGCAACGCATCGATCGACTTCAGATAGAACCCCTGTTCTAAATGCGGTTGCTTACGGATGTGTATGGGCGGCAGTACTCACTTACCACCAGGTGGACTGCAGGCTCGTTTGCTACTTCATTCTTATAAAAAAATACAGATTTTGTCATGGAATGATGACGAATAGTGATCGAGGGCACCAACAGTGGCGTAGCATGGGCTTCCCAGTAGCCCATTAAGGAATTTCAGTCTGGCCCCCCTTTGGACGCTACGTAACTGGTATCAATCAAATACTTCGTTAATTAATCAAAATTATTGGTAGCTTATTTCATAAGTCATTTAGCCATCGATAATAAACAGACGAAACATATAAACTATAAACAGATAATTTTAACATATAAAATAATTACTTAACAAGTCCAAGGATATTCTATGATAACCCAGCGAAGTACGTATATAAGATCCGTCTAATTATATCACGTAAATTTATATACTTTAGTAGACAATGTAGCAAATTAATTGTTAATGTTGATGTGAAAAGGATAATTCTTACGTAGGTATATATTATTCAATATCTTAATAAATTTCATTATTTGAAGGAGTGGAAACATTATTTTCATGTTTTTCTTTTTAAAGATTTTTTTAAATTAAAAAAATATGATCTGAAATCAATTGATTTCAATTATTTATTTCCTACCAATTCTAAAATTGTAGAGTTTTGCGCAAATACTTAATAACAGGGGTAACATAACAACACATCTGAAGCAACATCAAGTATAATTCTGAGCCGATCTGGAGTTGATTGCAGATGTCCATGGTTGGCAGTGGCCACTCGCTATCAAGTGGTGGCAAGTAGTAATTACTAGGTGGTAAAACCAGTGTAGTTCGATCGGAGGGTACCACCCAGACCCAGAACAGAAATGTGAACTGATTATTCACATTTCGTTCTGGCCAGTATGGTGACCGCTCCGCCACGCTGGTCGTCAATAAATAACACGCGGGTATAATAGTTAATAAAACAAGTCAATATGTTATACAAAATAGTTATATAATAATTAATAATGCTATAATATAAGCCTATATAGCATTACGTGAAGCTGAAATATTGAAAAAAATGAATGTTATATTACATTTGTATGGAATAACAGAATAAATATTTATGGCTTATAAAAAATAATAATAAGTATTAAAATTTGACATCATCGACGTAGGCAAGGTAGCGAAGTCGTTGTATATAAAAGTCCTCCAAAGACTATCAAAATTATCTGGCCACTTCCCAAAATGCCCGATTGAACCCGAAACCCACTGCGTGTCTACGGAGACCGCTCAGCAGTGCGGTAGCGTGGGCTTTCCCCGCCCGGTGTGGAAGTTAAACTCGCTACCCCTTCATAAATTGTCGTCTGCAAAAAAACGACCAAAAAAATGTCCCCCCCTGCCCTCTCCTCCACTACTTCCGCTCAGCCACGGGTTGACAGGAAAAAAAAGGAAGAGGAAACTTAGAGCCATCGCATTTTGCAGGTAAGCCAGCGATGTGCAGCGCGTGGTTGTGCCAGTGCGTGTTGTACGCGGCGCTGGCGACGTTCGCCAAGTCGGTGCTGGCGCTGGCGCTGCGGCTGCCGATAGCGGTGGCGGCGCTGTCCACGCTGCGACTGTCGCCCGTCTCAGATCCGAAGCTCGAGCTCGCTGTCGTGATGCTCATCATACCGTTCTTTGTTAACGTGAGTATACGCGTAAATTTTGACCCGAGTGTGGCCATATATAGATGTCATATGTACATATGACATATTATTCAATTTGTAAAGTGACATAGGCTATATAATTTTTAAAAGTGGCGCCTGCGAATAGGATAAAAAGCGGGGGAGTGACGATTTTTTTATTATCACGGCACATTACAAATATACGTATTCCGCCATTTTGTTGCGGCGAAAATATAAAATTAGTAAGAATATTAATTATTTAAAATTGCATTGTCATTGGTAATAGGAATATTAATTATTTATAATTGCATAAACCTAAAGGTGTAATCGGACTCTGAAAAGTGTGTTAAATTCAGCTTGCAAGATTATTTGACCTAAAAATACATATTCAATTACATACAAAGATTGCTGTTTAAATAAATGCTTTATAAAAATAAAGAATCACTTTCTTTACATATTATTATCCGAAATATTGTAACAACGGTGATTTTCTTTACATACGTAGTAATAATAATAATAATGTATTTGGCGAATTATTTGTAGATTTGTAGAGTAGATTTAATTGTGAAATTGGGCACAAAATATTGTGATTGTTATATTTAAATTTTTATAGGCCTTTACGGTATATTGGCTGCTTTTTATAGTAAACTACAGTTAATCAACTTTGTTGTACTTTTTCAGATCTTGATATTCTGGGTAACAGATAACTTCTTGATGTATCGACCGAGAGGTGTTAGCAGTAAAATAAAAACAAAGGTAAAAAATGAATTCGTTATGAATGAGCTTTAATTAATTTAAGCGGTACCTATAATGTAAATGTTCAAAATATTATAAACATACATTTTATTATTTTGAATAGCTTATTTAGATAGATGAGTTGCTAGTGTTAAATTGAATGTCATCGTCAACCCATTATTGTCCCACTGCTGGGCACGGGTCTTCTCTAAGAATAAGAGAGTTTTAGGTCATAGTCCACCGTGCTGGCCAAATGCGAATTGGTAGACTTCACACACCTTTGAGAACTTTTTTTTTAGAGAACATTCAGATGTGCAGGTTTCCTCACGATATTTTCCTTCACCGTAAAGCAGTGATAATTAAATTATAATACGCACATTTTAGAAAAATCAGTGGTGCCTGGGATTCGAACCTCGGACCCTCGATTGAGAGACCGAGATTCAACCATTAGGCTATCGCTGCTCATGCATTAGGCTATCACTGCTCATATTAATGTAACCATAAAAAAAATATAATTGCCTAGGTGAGATACCAGTCGATAAAGAAGGAGAAGTCAGGGTCGGAGGAGGAGGAGCACTCGGCCGACGAGCGGCTGCTGGGCGCCAGCGTATGACCCCCGCCGCGGCCCGCACTGCGGCCGTGCCACACGTAATCTCACCTCCCTGGACGATCCGAATTGTTCGCAAAAACGTTCAATACCTTAGTTAAGCCTGGAACAATATACAACTGACTTGCGTTTTATATTTTTAGTAATTAACGTAGTATGCATTACGTACTTTCCATTTTAATTCTTATCAGGAATATTTAGAAATGAAAATCATCTGGTGATGCTGCAAATACTAATGAATATGACAAAGCACTACCGTGCTTTTCGATTCCCTTATAGGATGATCTTTGGAATTTCCTAATTTAATGGCCCTTTTCTGTTACATGTGTGCCCATGTATATTCTACGTGCGATTAAATCACGTTTCTGCGATTTCTGTGCGTGTGCAACGCACGCAGGACAGGAAAAACATGTAGGAAACGATAAAATGCGAGTAATATAGCAGACAGAAACCCGCGTGGTAAAAAGGCCCTTGTGCACTATTTAAATGATAATTTTAATTTTGATGACGAGTATTTCAGATGTTTTGAATTTTGTTTTGACATGATGAGTAGTATCACGTACTACTCTATGAGTAAATTTACTCATCAAGTCAAAGCAATCCGGATAATTGATTGCCAGGCATTGTTTGCTCAATAATTTATTTTTTATATCATCAATTTTATGGACCAAAGAAAAGTTGTCGGTAACTAAGAATTACGGGCATTTTGCGAAGTGACCAGGTAATTTTGATCGTCTTTGGAGGACATTTCACATACAACGACTTCGCTACCTTGCCTACGTCGATGATGTCAAATTTATGCCATACTTATTACTATTAAAGACTTATTCTTTATAAGGCATAAATATTTATTCTGTTATTCCATACAAATGTAATATAACATTGAAATTGTCAATATTTGAGCTTCACGTCATGTAATGTAGGCTTATCTTAAAGCTATATTATATAAGTATTTTGTATTGACGATATAATATTAACTATTATACCCGCGTGTTATTTATTGACGACCCGCGTGCCGGGATGGTCACGGTCTCGGGTTCGATCCTCGGTCAGACAAAAATGTGAATAATGAGTTTACATTTCTGTTATGGATCTGGGTGTTTGTGTGTTCATGGCACCCATGACACAGGAGAAAATCCTACTGTGGGCTATGAGTGTAGAAAGCGTTTATTATTTCCAAATCTTAAATAACAATATACAGTAAGAAACTCGTTTAAATGATAATTTCATTTTGTATGATTGTATATTCTGACCAAATTGAGATATATATTAATAATTTTAGGTGTATGATTCCTCCTAACTTTTTCGTATCCTTAGACTTCCCTGTAACTCCATTTGACGTACATTCTCAAGCCGTTCCCGTCAAAATAACAATATAATATGAATTTTAGTGTATGTAATGTAATTTTGGATTGTACATATAATGGAATTGATCATTAGATATTAGGCTTTGGCCATATATTTGGCTGTAAATGTGATATTTCTAGAAATTATTAAGCGTCCGTTTGTATAGTAAGTTGGAATTATGAACTCGTTTGTTATTATAAAAATATGTATGTATATAAGTAAACTAATATTGTTTTGACGAAGGCAAGATAGCTAAAGCACAAGTTTATATCACTTATGACCTTTCTAGTGTTGTAGTGTAGTAATATATGATTAATACATAATTAATAAGGTAATTTGTACGCTTGTAGGGTGATTGTGTACTGTTATATAAGATTACTCGAACACATGCTTATTTTGTATGGAGCTTTACTTTACATCCACATATACACATATGCCCAGTATCTAAAGGATTTTTTCCGATACTGAGATAGATTTTGGGGTTTTTTTTTAGCTCTTACGCTAAATTGTGGTCAAGTAGTGCTTATTTTTATCTGAAATATTGTTAGGACGGTGATTTCCTTCACATATGTTAACGTATATTATAGGTGAATAATTTACAAATGTTATATTTCATTGTCAATTTAGACACTTAGTACATTTTTTCTTATTATGAGGCTTATGTAAAAATATTGGAATTTTTACCTATATTTTATAAAAAAAGTTCTAATTAATTAAGGAATGTACAAACAAGCTATTTCGCTTCATGAAAACTAGATAAATAAATGTATTTTTGTATGTTTAATTTTTACAATGAATTTATAAATTAATAATGTTCCTACGGTCATGTAAGTACTTAGATCCATATAGTGCCATGTATATTAAAAAGTAAAACATCGGATAAAGACTGAAAAAGTCAAAATTTCCTTATTGTTGAATATTTCTTTATATTTGCTTAATTAAATTCGTACATTCCTGTTAAATAATGTCCTTATACTAAAATGTTAAGTGAGGTACAATGAATTAGTTTGCTCATGATTGTATTTGCATTACAGAGTTGAACACATTTAATCCGATAACAAAAATTAACGTAGTCTTAGGCAACTGAGGCACTAGAGGTTTACGTAAACAGATTATACTAGATAAAATTTTTATAATCATATCAACATATTTTGAAGGTGGGTAGAAACGCCACCTCAACACTCATTTCTGCGATTCATAGCAAAGTTAAGCGCTGCTGAGTTCTGGTCTAAAGGTTGTGGCGAGGTAGACTTCGGTAAGATATACTTATTCGAGAGGTTTTAACCAGTGGCCAGTGGACATTTTGAGGGGCGGCATAAGAAGGTTTGGCAACCTTGTTTTTTTTTTGTCGTCAAGTTAGATATTGTCGTTTTTTTTTGGTAGTCAAGTTACTTATTGTCGTTTTTTTTTTGTTAGATATTATCGTTTTTTTTGTTATGCCGACTTTAATTTTTGGTGGTACCGACTAAAATGGGTTGCGAGTTCAAATTCCGCCCCGGGCGGCGTAAGCCCACGCTACGCCACTGGTTCCAACTATGTCAGTAGGGGTAGCAACGCATGGCCAACCTCAGGTACGACTGATCTGATCTGAGGTTCTGTTATCAACCTCAGATCAGATCAGTCGTACCTGATGTCCATGGGCCACACTACTACTGGACTACATGCTCGTTTGGTATTTCAATATTATACAAAAAAAAATAGAAAAAATATATTCATACAATCATATAGCAGGTACACGTGAACTGAACGTGTGTTATCGTACTAATGACATCGAAATACTGAAAGATAGTGTAAAAGTTGTGTTGTGAAAGCGATAATCTTGTTATGAGGTGGTTATTATTTAGTGATCGATAAATATCGAATGCATGTTGCATTCGTATCAACTTATCTGTAACAGATCTAGATATATGACCTGACTTACAGATATAAGTGCCAAGTGAACGCTGTTCAACTAGACCACAGATCAGGGTTGCATTATTAGTAGTAGTCTTTGCCACTGTTTTCGTTCGGTTGGTTTACAAGCAAGAAAAATATCAGACATTAACAGGCAACATATTCAAATGACATCAAATGATGCGTTAAAAATGAACATCAAATAATTGTGACTGTCAAAGCAAAAAAAAAGTGACGACATTAAGTCTAAAAAATTTCCAGTTCAAGTTAATGCTGGCTGCATTCGTGCAGATAGATATTATTGAAGTCGTTCTTGAGACTCACGGCTCAACTTTATATGAGGCGACCATCTCAGTCCTCGGGAGTAGCAACGCATCTGTGATAGACTTCATATAAAACCCCTGTTCTATATGAAGTTGCTTACAAATGTCACTGGGCAGCAGTAACCACTTACTGCTGGGCTCACTGGTGGGCTGCTTGCTCGTTTGCTACTTCATATTAAAAAAAAATAGAGATTTTTGCTGACGTGCCCATTTTCATATATTTATGCGCATATCAGTACATTCATATAAATAATAGCAATTTTTTGAATAGTCAGATTTCCTTGAATTGTGGTCTGGTTAAATGAGTTTGGGGCTTGTCATAATTCAGTGCCACAAGTATATTAAAATTGATTTAATAAAGCTGTTTTTGTGATATATAACTATACCTTGGAGTATCTAAGCTTTATACTCATCTTGTATGTCATTAATTACGTTATACAATATATCTGTTGTTACTATACTTCTTAAAAGGGATGTTATGGATATGAAATTTTGGATACTGGATACGGATATAGGAATAATAACGGTTTCGGATACGGTTACGGATTATTATTATGGTTATTTCAGATTATCCATTAGTTTCGAATAGTTTCGATTACGTATATTCATCTTTATTCATCTTTAAGGAATTTTAAACGTAAAATACACATAGATTATCATTTTGTTTTGTACCTTTGTTATCATTTGCTATCACAATCAGTTATTATTATAGCTTCTTAATTAATTTTAAGTGATATTTATTAAAACTAAGAAACATGTCTCGAAACATATCCGAAATTAACCGAAATTTTTATATCGGATGCGATAATTTTCTTTCGGATATCTGATAGTTTCGGTTAGATTAGGTTACGAAGCTCCATAACATCCCTGCTTTTTATCACTACGTCGCAGTTACAAGTAAATACATGGTTTAAGTATCTAGGTTTTGTTTCATCATTACACCTATGTTTAATGTACCCAGTTGTATCACCTGAACGAACATTAGTGAAATTATTTAAGAAATATTGAATGGTTATGCTAATATGTAGTGAATGAGTTATTAAAGATATATTATTATTATGAGGACCTAATATTGGATATCGTTACACATATCGTATTTCTACGTTTGTTGTTAAATTTGGAGTCAAATTTATCTTATGTTTGTTGGTAGTATTCTTTAGTCATTTCAATTTCTATAGATTTTGTTTTAAGAATTAATTTCAAATATCCCCATTTATATCTTTATTCACGGATCACTTTATACTCTATATAACATTACCATATTTCTACATTAAGCACTTCCAACAATTTTTAATTTTTGAATCGCAGTTAGTTAATCATTCAATATATATCGAAATAACCTTAATTACGTCCCTCTTAAAGGGTCTTCTTAAGGCCGAAAACTTTTGTATTCACCATACTTACATACAAAAACGGTAAATATACTTTAGAATTTCTAACTGACCATGGGTTTTTATTATTTTATATATAGTATGTTTGATATTGTGTTAAAAATGTGTCGCCAAAATAATCTGATGTATTAAAAATTATCAACTAAGCAACAACGTATACTCCTGCCTGATATTATAAGAGTAATTTGGGCCATTAATTGTGGTAGGTATCATCCAGTGGCGATACTATACGGCGGCAAGACTGATGAGATACTAGGGCTTCATAATTCCAAGGAGCATAAAGTACCTCGCTCTAATATATGAATTCCTACCGATTACTGAAGAGTTTTACGGCCCTAGTACAAAATGCTGCCAAATATATTGCCACTGTCTTCGACGTTTCTCCAATATTTTGATCTGACCAAGACTCAATTTGTTTCCGTCTCGAGTCGTAAATAATATTCCACTATGTTCACTGATTATTATGTAAATAATTTATAACGGATAAGGAAAAGTTTTGTAAAAACTTGGTGTATATATTTAATGACACATAAATGTTTGTGCATTTGTTTATTGTTTGTGCGAATATAATTCACATCAAGTGTTATAAAAAGGGTTGTTTCATTTATATTTTTACTTATTTGTATTATTTTTAGGGTTCCGTAGCCAAAAAGATTGGTCACCAGGCTGTATCTCATGAACCTTAATAACTATACAGTTGAAATATTCAGATGTACTTCTGTTGCCGCTATAACAACATCATACATAAAAACAGAACAAAATAAATATTAAACGGAGGCTCCCAGACCACAAACGTAATTCTTTTGCGGTTTTTTATTGATAGTGATATGGAGTCAGCGAGACTCGCACTTGGCTGGTTTTTGAATTTATTGGGATGCATATAAAAATTCAAATATGCGCCATAGGTTTTATTTAATTGTTTTTTCGTCCATTTTGGGTTATACATAAGCTTTTGGTTCTTTATGAGAAGTACATTATATACGAAATTCTTTCTGTTCCAAGTTAATTTAATATTTAATAAAAGAAAAATAATAGTATTAATTAAAATATATGGAAAACGAGCTATTAACCCAAATTTAACCTCCTTGGGGGTTGAATTTCCAAAAATCCTTTCTTATCGCTCACTTACACCATAAAAGGAACCCCTGTACCAAATTTCTAGGTTCGAGAAACAGTAGTTTCGGTTGTGCGTTGATATATAAGTCACTGAGTCGAAATTGCTTTTATATATATTATATTAATATTATATACAAAATACTAGCTCTAACCAATAGTAGTATTAGAAGAACAGTACTATCAATAATATTAGACGAGAAAATGTTTTATACGCATATAAAAACTATGTTTATGTTTAAAAAACATAAAGGTTTTTTAATAAATTAAATTTAATTATTTACGAAAAAGAATGTTTAATTTTTAGTAGATAATTAAAGAGGGATTATACTCGATGTTTGTATATCAATGTGGCCATTCCTATAATCCTATTGATCAAACTATTTTGTAACTGGAACCGATTTATGTTTAAAATTGAAATGTCATTCGGCACCATAGTTACCAAGTGGTTGTTATATCGCTTTTACTAAATCGAATTATTGACGCAAAAAGGAGCGATATAATGTTGTACTCAAATTATTTTCCGCGCATTAAGGTAGGATATTGATAACGACTGTAAAATGGAGGAAAGTGAGTTAAGGAAGTTGTTGCAGACGAAAAATGGATGCCGGATACCGAAGATGCGGCCCATACCGGACATACACATGATGGACAAGTTACCGTTCACGCCACTCCCGCCGTACAATCGGATAAAGGTATGTGAAATGTGCCAGTTTATTTAGGTACCTGTTTGACCGAACTTCGCTCGATTTTTTGTTTTTGGTAGAACGTGTTTTTTGAAAATTTATATTTAGAAATTACCTAGAAAAATCCCAAAGAAATAATAGCATCGCTGAAAGAGAAAATAGCAGTATTAATGAATTGATTGATTTATAGCATCATAAAGCTCCATCTAGTATCGAGTAGAAAGAGTTTTTTTATTTTTTTTACCAGCGTTGCCCTCATCGTTCATGACGTCATAGATGGCGCTGGTATATAGTTCCTTAAAACGCGGTTTTTCAATTGCCTATATCCTGCTAATCGAGCATTTTTTTGAATCATAAATGTATTTATCACGCAAATCCTTGGAGTCGTTTCAAAGATCCTGATTACATATATATATTACATACATATATATATATATATATATATGTAAGTACAAGAATTGCTCGTTTAAATACATTGGATAAATAGATTCTCATAAGCCCATTATTATAGTTTCCAATCAAGATGAGACGATTTAGGCCATAGTTCACCGTGCTGGGCAAGTGCGAGTGGATAGACTTATTTTGAGTTGTTTTTTTATTTATAGAATTCTCGTAGCTGGTTTTCTTACATTTTCATTCACCGTAAAGTAGTGATATTAATTTTCATTTCACAAACGCATATCTTTTTAGAAAATTCAGACAGGTAGAGTTACAGCCATTAGGCCATCACTGCTTTAATTATTATTAGTTAGCAACTGAGAATATAAGGGTAGTACCGAGATTATCGAACACCAAATTCTTGATGTCACATTCATCGTTCCTCCCGTATAAAGAAGAAAAGCCTTGTGCGAATATATTTATGTACATAGTGACCTATTTTCTCATTTGAATGGTGTGGTAAGGAACCGTTCAAACAAAAAAGTGAGAAAAATAAATTTAAAGACATACGCCTTGAATTCACAAAGCATGCGCCAACACCTTTACTACATATTCATGGCGTGACGGCCTTTAATTGCAAATGATATAAAGACATTAATTTTATTTGTATGTAGTAATGTATCATATTTTTGCTCTTTATAGGACAAGCAGGCTAAGTTTCGCAAGATTCTTGAAGAAAAAGCCACCACCAGAAAAGTTAAGATCGCTAGACCGCCTTTAGAGCGTAGGGAGAGAGACCGACTGGAGATATCACAGGATAGACATATCTCTGTTCTTAGACATTGCGCAGAACAAATTCAACCACCACCGATGTTAAAATCTTGGGAAAAGAAAATAATGAATTTAATCCCCAGTAAACTTCGAAATGCATTTCCTTCTTTAACAGAGGAGTTAATTAATGAAAGCAAAGAGGAGTGGAATCGAAATCTCCACGATCTAGCTGTAAAATTTGTTATTCGTGATGTTCCTGGAGTTTCGAGAAAAAGATATGAGGAACCATATTTCAAATTTATGGGTGTTACTCCAAATTATGATAAGATGCTTAAATTTAGAAAGAAACTCCAAGATGGGTCTCTCCTTTTACATCCTTTCATAAGATTAGTGTTAGAATCATCAGAGAAATCCTTTCCAAGTTTTATAATCAATTTAGCAAAATACAGAGCTAAAGGTCCTATGGACTTAGAAGATTTCCAGACTAAAATAATGGAGGAGATCAAAAGAGCTGATTATCTTGTTTCCAGTACTTGGTACTCAATTCTTGTGCACTGGCTAAAAAATCCTCGTTGCCTGAGAGGAATGCGGCCAAAGAAAATACCAGAATTTGTGAATTGTGCTACAAAAATGATATCAATGCAAATACAAGAATTAATGCGTCGTTCTATTGATGCCATAATAGAATACCTGAAAGATCCTGATACTGTACCTATCTTAAATATCGAACTGGATTTTGATGGTGAGTTCATCTATGACCCATCACTAGAAACAGTATACGGAGTATATCATAGCATTGCTAATGCAATTTCTCATATCTCCCAAAGACTCATGCCTATAGAACAATATCTTAAAATTCCATACAATTATGATGCTTTACCTGTTCAGTATAATGAATGGTTACACGAAGATGGTCATAATCGGCTACAGAAACAACTCAATATAGTGTTCGCTCCTTTAGTGAAATATTTAGAAACGTTACGAAATCGATACAATATGTTATACGGCGATTCTGCAAAAAGCGCCTTAATGAAATTTATTGAAAAATCGACAGAATTTGAGACCTCGAGAGATAAAATTAAATACTTCCAAGGTATAGATTCTGAAATCACTGCCGTTCTAGAAAATGAATATTTTAACTGCGCTGTTGTCGGACAACTCAGAATGGTTGGTGGATTGAAAAGAAAAGCCATGGAATTTGTTAATGACATTATTGCTGGAATCGTTAAAGTGCACATGGGTGAAAATGATAGCATTTGTACAGAATTTGAAATAATAGCGGCGAAAGCAATGAAGGAACCAGAAAATGCAGCAGAATTAGTAGAACAAGGTGTTTATATTTTACATGCCAAAACAGTATTAGTAGAAGGGCTTAAAGAAAGGATACTTAGACAGATTAATATAATATCAAATCTTTTAGAAATGACATCACTTTCTCCAGAGCATGTAGCATCGAATACACGAACAGTAAATTGGCTTTCGGATATTAAACCAATATTTGAAAAGAATGCTGCTGCTTATGAAACGTTCAAAGCAGAAATGGAAGAAAATTTGTTATCAAAAATTGCGTATCTTAATAAAGAAGTTATGGAAATGGTGCCTTATTTGGAACTTTTAGATAACATGGACGACATAAACCACACGCTTGAATATTTAGAGTACCTAAGGAAACTCGTTCATCGTTTGGCTGACTGTGATAAAGTTGTTACATGGATAAATAACGAAGAACTAACATTCAAATTTCCTGTTACTAGTTACCCAGACCTCGAGGAGTTAAAGGATTATATTATTCCATTCTACAACCTTGTTTACTTACTTCATACATGGAGGCGTAGCTATTACACCTGGATGGATGGACCATTTGAATATATGGACCATGAAAAAATTGAACAAGATCACGACTTCTATTATAAAGAATTTCTTAAACTTTCTAAAGCATACAGAGCTAAAATAAAGCAACAAATTGCAGAAGGTGTTGAAAAACGATTTCAAGGGCTTGTTGATGATCCCGATATGAATAATTTACCAGCACCCATGAAATTATGCGCCCAAGCTGTAGCTGAAATAAAGGAATGGCGACCCAATGTTCAAATGGCACATATAATGTGTAACCCCGCTTTAGTCCAAAGACATTGGGATGAAATGTCCAGCATAGCTGGTTTTGATTTAACTCCGACAGCTGGCACTACTTTGCGAAAAATTATTAATTTTAATCTTTGGGATGAAATCGATCAATATGATATAATAAGCGTAGCAGCAACGAAAGAATTGGCCCTTATAACAAATTTAAATAAAATGATGGCTGAATGGACTGACATTTGTTTTAAGACAAGTCCGTATAAAGACACTGGAATCTTTATACTTTCAGGTCTTGACGATATTCAGAGTGTTTTGGATGATCATATAGTCAAAACTGTGGGTATGAGAGGTTCAGCATTTGTTAAACCCTTCGAAGTACAAGTAAGAGCGTGGTATGAGAAAATTATGCGAGTTAATTCTACTATCGATGAGTGGGGAAAAGTTCAGAGTCAGTGGCTGTATTTGCTTCCCATATTTTCTTCTAAAGATATTGTTGCTCAGATGCCTGAAGAAGGAGTTATGTTTGTGGAAGTAAATAATATTTATCGCCGTTACATGGGTTCTGTAGATAAAGATCCCCATGTTCTGGAAATAGCTGGTGGGGCTGGAGTATTAGAATCATTCAAAATTGCGTCTGGATTTTTGGAAAAAATTAACGATGGAGTTAATAACTACTTAGAGAAGAAACGACTATATTTCCCAAGATTTTTCTTTCTATCAAACGATGAGATGTTAGAGATATTATCCGAAACTAAAAATCCTCTTAAAGTTCAGCCACATTTAAAAAAGTGTTTTGAAGGTATAAATAGATTAGTTTTCGATGAAGAGTTCAATATATCAGCTATGATATCGATGGAAGGGGAGCAAGTAGAATTTCTGGAAACCATAAGCGTTTCAGCCGCTAGAGGTTCCGTAGAGAAGTGGCTAGTTCAAGTTGAAGATCAAATGCTCAAAGCAGTTAAATCAGAAACTGAATTATCTTATTACGACTATCCTAATTTGGGCCGCGTAGAATGGATATTGTCTTGGGAAGGTATGGTAGTGTTAGCTATATCTCAAATTTATTGGGCGGTAGATGTACATGAAAGTTTAAATACTCATAAATTGAGTGAACTTCAAGCGTTTCATGTCGGCTTAACAAAACAATTGAATGAAACCGTTGCGGTTATACGTCGTACCGACTTAACAAAACTTAGTAGTATTACAGTTAAAGCACTTATTGTTATAGATGTTCACGCTAAAGATGTAATACAGGAACTTTTAGATAAAAATGTAACAGAAGTTACAGATTTTCAATGGTTGGCGCAACTGCGATATTATTGGGAAGAAGAGCGAGTATTTGTAAAAATAATAAATGCCGTAGTTAATTATGCTTATGAATACTTGGGTAACTCTGACCGATTAGTAATTACGCCTTTAACTGATCGTTGTTATCGTACCTTAATAGGCGCATATTATCTTCACCTAAACGGTGCACCCGAAGGTCCAGCAGGTACAGGTAAAACTGAGACGACCAAGGACTTGGCAAAAGCTTTAGCTGTGCAGTGCGTAGTTTTTAACTGTTCCGATGGTTTAGATTACAAAGCTATGGGAAAGTTCTTTAAGGGTTTAGCCTCATGTGGGGCTTGGGTTTGTTTCGATGAATTTAACAGAATTGAAGTAGAGGTATTGTCAGTAATAGCACAGCAAATATTATGCATAGTGCAAGCAGTGAGGCAACATTTAGAAACATTTGACTTTGAAGGTACAATACTAACTCTAAACCCCGCTTGTTATGTATGTATAACAATGAATCCTGGTTACGCTGGACGTTCAGAATTACCTGATAACCTTAAAGTATTATTTCGCACAGTAGCTATGATGGTTCCGGATTACGCAATGATTGGAGAAATATCGTTGTATTCGTTTGGTTTTATAGATGCTAGGAGTTTATCTGTAAAGATTGTGACAACTTATCGCCTTTGTTCTGAACAGTTATCATCACAAAATCATTATGATTACGGAATGAGGGCAGTGAAAACGGTTTTATCAGCGGCTGGCAATTTAAAACGGAGTTTTCCCAATGAAAGTGAAAGCATACTATTGCTTAGGTCAATTACTGACGTAAATTTACCGAAGTTTTTGTCTTTCGATGTACCCTTGTTTGAAGGTATTATATCCGATTTGTTTCCAGGAATCACTTTGCCTAAACCTGATTATGAAAATTTCTTACAAGCATGCCATGATGCTTGTGAGACGAATAATCTTCAGCCAATGGATTGCTTCATGTTGAAAATTATTCAAACGTTTGAAATGATGATCGTCCGACATGGATTTATGCTAGTAGGCGACCCGTTTTCTGCTAAATCAATGACTTTAAAGATACTTTCAGAAGCATTAACACTTATGGATGAACGCAATCAACCAGGAGGATGTGAATGTACATATAAGGTACTCAATCCTAAGGCGGTCACTATGGGTCAGCTATATGGAGCATTCGATCCGATTTCGTATGAATGGACTGATGGAATTGTGGCAACCATGTTCAGAGACTTTGCTTCAGAAGATACTCCCGTAAGAAAATGGATTGTATTTGATGGTCCAGTTGACGCTGTATGGATTGAGAATATGAATACGGTTTTAGATGATAATAAAAAACTTTGCTTAACCTCAGGTGAAGTAATGGCTATGTCCAACGTGATGTCCATGATTTTTGAGGTAATGGATCTATCGCAAGCTTCACCAGCTACGGTGTCTAGATGTGGTATGATATATATGGAGTCTGCTTCGTTAGGATCTATGCCATTTTATAAATCATGGTTAAATACTCTTAATCCTATATGGCTGGAAGAAAATGAAGAATATATTTACAACATGTGTGAATGGTTATTAGATCCTTTAATTTATTATGTAAAAAAACATTGTGTGCAACTTGTTACTGCTGGTGATATTAACTTAGTAATAAGCACATTGCGTTTGGTTGAAATGCTTATGGATAATGCTATAGAAGGAGAAGAGGACACAAAATATACAAGAACATGGTTTTTAGCGTCATTTATGACGGCTTTGGTTTGGGGTGTAGGGGGAATACTACATACTGATTCACGTGAAAAATACGATGAACTTGTTAAATCATATTTCCGTGGAGAAGAAGGTATCCCTGCCAATATAGAAAGAATTGATGTATCGATACCTTCTGAAGGGATGATTATTGACCATTATTATATGTACAAAGGAAAAGGTTGTTGGAAACCTTGGCCAGACGCTGTAAAGGCTGTTCAAATTAAAGAACAGATAAATCTTTTGCAAACGGTAATACCAACATTAGAAACTGAAAAGTATATATATCTACTAAAATTACATACAACTTTTTCAAAGCCGTTATTATTGATCGGCCCAACGGGTACCGGGAAAAGTTTTTATGTTCAAAATTTTCTTATGAATAATATTGATATGGATAAATATACTCCTGGATTTATTACGTTTACAACAACTACGTCCGCAAATCAAACGCAAGATTTAGTTATATCAAAGTTAGTGAAAAGGCGGAAAAATAATTATGGCCCAACTAAAGGCAAACAGGCTATTATTTTTATAGATGATATGAATATGCCTGCGAAAGAAGTTTATGGAGCGCAACCAGCCATAGAACTATTAAGGTTGTATTTTGATCAAAAACACTGGTATGATCTAAAAACAACAGAAAAACTATACATTTATGATACATTTTTCTATGGTGCTATTGGACCAGTTGGCGGCAGTAGGCAATTAATATATCCGAGAATGTTACGACATTATAACATTTATTCAATCAATGAGTTTTCGAAGGAAAGTATGACTAAAATATTTACGTCATTATTGCAATTAGGTTGGCGACGAAATGGTTTCGGGCAGGATACTCAACCAATCATAGTAAATATTATATCTGCCACTATGGATATTTACGACCAAGCTACAGAAGGTCTTCGACCCACACCTGCTAAATCCCATTATATCTTTAACTTAAGAGATTTCTCAAGAGTCATTCAAGGTTGTGCCTTATTGCGAAAGGAATCAGCTGATAATAAGAAAACATTTACCAGAGTGTGGGTCCATGAAATTATGAGAGTGTTTTTTGATAGACTTGTGGACGATTTAGATAGATCATGGTTTTTTGAAATTTTAAGGAAATCGACGCGTGATTTCATGAAAGATACTTTTGAATCGGCTTTAGACACATATCAAAATGAGAAAGGTGATGTAACCCAAGAAACTATCAAAAAAATGATGTTTGGTTGTTATTTAGATACTGACAGCGCTGAAGGTGAAAGAAGGTATGAAGAGATTCCTTCGAAAGAAGTGTTTTCAAACGTTGCACTTCAAATGTTAACTGAATATAACGCAATGCATAAAGCAAAGATGACAATTGTTTTATTTGATTATGCTCTAGAACACTTGTCAAAAATATGTCGACTGCTATCAATGCCATCTGGAAATGCTTTGTTAGTCGGTGTAGGTGGATCCGGTCGCCAATCATTAACTCGTTTAGCCAGTACAATATTAGGTCAACAAGTGTTTCAACCGGAAATCACTAAAGCTTATAGCGTCAAAGATTGGCATGATGATATAAAGTTAGTCCTAAGAGAATCTGGAGGATTGAATAAAGATACGACATTTTTATTTACTGAGAGTCAAATTAAGGAAGAAGTTTTTATACAAAATTTGGATAGTTTATTAAATTCGGGAGAAGTCCCCAATTTGTATGGCTTAGATGAAAAACAAGAAATTCTCGAACTAGTGAGATTAGCGGCTCAAGGTGGAAATAGAAATCTCGATATAAGTCCATTACAGATTTTGGCATTCTTTGTCGGTCGTTGTAAAGCAAAATTACACATTGTGTTATGTTTCAGTCCGATTGGTAGTTCTTTTAGAACAAGATTACGGCTTTATCCATCTCTTGTTAATTGTTGTACAATTGACTGGTACGACAGTTGGCCAGAGGATGCTTTAGAAATGGTTGCCCACTTTTATATGGTCAAGGTCAATGTTCCCGATAAAGTGAAATCTGCTGCAGTAATAGCTTGTAAGCAATTCCATGTCGATGCAAGACATGTGTCAGCAGATTTTTTTAATCAATTTGGAAGAAAAACATATATTACATCTGCATCTTATTTAGATTTAATTAAGTCTTTCACCACATTAACTAACAGGAAACAAAGAGAATTAAGAGCAGCAAAGTTGAGGTACACAAATGGTTTAGATAAACTAGGTCAAGCAGCTGAAGCTGTATCAATCATGCAGCGAGACTTAAATGCCTTAAAACCGCAATTAATCGTCATGGCTGCAAAATCTACGAAAATGATGGAAGAAATAGCGGTTGAAACCGCTACTGCGGATAAGGCTGCTGCTCAAGTAAGGGAAGATCAAAAAGTTGCAAACGTACAAGCAGCTGCTGCACAAGAACTAAAAAAAGATTGTGAAGCAGATTTAGCTCTGGCTTTGCCTATTCTTGAAGATGCTATTGCAGCATTAAACACCCTTAAACCAGCGGATATTACTATTGTGAAATCCATGAAAAATCCTCCTGCAACCGTCAAGCTAGTCATGGCAGCTGTATGTGTAATGAAAGGAATCCCCCCTGATAAGATACCAGATCCTGATAATCCTGGGAAAAAAATATTTGACTATTGGGGCCCAAGTAAAAGAATTTTAGGAGATATGGGATTCTTAGATTCACTTAAAAACTTTGATAAAGACAATATATCTGTAGCTACTATGCAAAAGATTCGAAAAGAATATTTGTCCAATAAAGATTTCAAGCCTCATATAATTGCTAAGGCTTCCACTGCGGCAGAAGGTCTTTGTAAGTGGATAATCGCAATGGATATGTATGATGCTGTAGCCAAAGTTGTAGCTCCAAAGAAAGCAAAATTGGAAGCCGCAGAAAAAGAATTTGCCGAAACTATGGCAATTTTGGAAGAAAAAAAAGCTACAGTGGCACGTTTAGAAGCAAAACTTGCCGAATTGAACGAAGCATTGGAAGAAGCTAATATAAAGAAAAAGGCATTAGAAGACGAAGTTCAATTATGTATTGATAAATTATATCGAGCTGAAAAACTTATAGGTGGATTAGGAGGCGAAAAAGTACGATGGACTGCGGCAGCTGAAAATTTACAGTTATTATATGATAATTTAGCAGGAGACATTCTGGTTTCTTGTGGCATAATTGCGTATTTAGCACCTTACACTTTACCTATTAGAACAGAAATTATAGAAAAATGGCGAAACCTGGTAATTAAACTAGACATGCCTCATTCTGAACAATTTCTTTTTAAAGATGTCTTAGGTACTGATATTAAAATTCAAAATTGGTGTATCGCTGGTTTACCAAGGGACTCATTCTCGACTGATAATGCTATAATACAAGATAACTCAATGCGATGGTCTTTATTAGTTGACCCACAAGGACAAGCCAATAAGTGGATCAAGACTATGGAAAAATCAAATGATCTGCAGGTAATGAAATTTACCGATGGTAATTATATGAAAGTTATAGAAACATGTTTAGAGTATGGTAAACCTGCTCTAATCGATTGCATTTTGGAAGATGTTGAGGCTCCTTTAGACCCTGTATTATTAAAACATACATACACTCAAGGTGGAAAAGAATATATAGCTTTAGGCGACAACGTTATCGAATATCATCCAAATTTCCGATTATATATGACAACGAAATTAAGAAATCCTCATTACTTACCCGAAGTATTTAATAAAGTTACATTAATAAATTTTGCTCTTACAAAAGATGGATTAGAAGATCAATTGCTCGGAATAGTCGTAGCTAAAGAAAGGCCCGACTTACAAGAAAAAAGAGAAAAATTGATTGTACAGGGCGCAGCAAATCGAGCTGCTTTAAAGCAAGTGGAAGATGATATATTACGGACCTTACAAGAAACAAAAGGAGATATATTAGAGGACGAAACTGCTATAGAAGTTTTAGACTCCTCAAAGTTATTGGCTATTGATATTATGAAAAAACAAGAAGCCAGTTTAGAGACTGAAATAATAATTGAAAAATTCAGACTAGGATATAGACCAATAGCTTCTCATTCGGCAGTACTCTATTACTGTGTAACTGAGTTACCGAACGTAGATCCTATGTATCAATATTCACTAACTTGGTTTATAAATCTCTATATTATATCCATTGAAAATGCCAATAAATCTAAAGATTTAGATAAAAGGTTAAAGTTCCTAAGAGACACTTTCACATATAATTTGTACAGTAATGTTTGCAGATCTCTGTTTGACAAAGACAAGTTAATGTTTTCTTTTATAATGTGCTCTAAAATGATGTTATCAACTGGTGAAATGAATCACGATGAATATATATTTCTTATAACCGGAGGCATTGCTGTTGAGAATCCTATAAAGAAACCGCACGATTGGTTGCCTGATAAAAGTTGGGATGAAATTTGCAGAATTAATGATTTACCAGCCTATAATGGATTTAAAAATAGTTTTTTGACTAATATAAACAAGTGGAAAGAAGTTTATGATGATATAGATCCTCACAAAAAAGCTTTACCTGATGGTTGGGAAGAAAAATTGTCACAGTTTCAAAAATTATTAGTCATAAGAGTTTTAAGGCCAGATAAACTGACAATAGCAATTTCTGATTTCGTTGATAAACAAATGGGTCAGAAATACATTACTCCGCCACCTTTTGATATAGGAAAATCTTTTGGTGATTCTAATTGTCTGGCACCCCTTATATTTATATTATCGCCTGGATCTGATCCCATGGGCGCGCTGATTAAATATTGCGAAAGAATGGGATATTCACATAGATTCAATTCTATATCTTTAGGTCAAGGACAAGGACCTATTGCCAGAGCTATGATAGAACGAGCTCAATTAGAAGGTGGTTGGGTATGTTTACAAAATTGTCACTTAGCAGTTTCTTGGCTTCCCGTGCTCGAAAAAATTGTAGAAGGTTTCGATTTAACCAACACAGATCTTAGTTTTCGGCTATGGTTAACTAGTTATCCATCTGATAAATTTCCACAGTCTATATTACAAGTTAGTGTTAAAATGACCAACGAACCACCAACTGGATTACAGCATAATCTTAATAGATCTTACATATCTGAACCTGTGAAGGAACCGGAATTCTTTGAGGGTTGCCCAGGAAAAGACAAACCTTTTAGCAAATTGCTATATGGAATCAGTTTCTTTCATGCAGTTGTACAGGAAAGAAAGAAGTTCGGTCCTTTAGGATGGAACATTCAATATGGTTTTAATGATTCGGACTTTCAAATATCTGTAATGCAACTTCAAATGTTCTTAAATCAGTATGAAGAAATTCAGTACGTTGCTATTAAATACTTAACAGGAGAATGTAACTACGGTGGTCGAGTAACGGACGATTGGGACCGTAGATTGATCGTTACTATTCTAGACAACTACGTTAATGCTGATGTTGTTAATGATCCTAATTACTTATTTTGTGAATTGGGTTCTCAATACGGATTACCGCGACGATGTGAATATCAAGATTATCTAAAACATATTGAATCTGTGCCAGTAAATCCACCCCCTGAAGTGTTTGGATTGCACATGAATGCAGGTATAACTCGAGATTATTCAATATCAATGGAACTTACTGCATCCTTAGTTCTCGTAGAAGGAGCAGGTAGTGGTGGGGAAAGTGGAAATACTGAAGTCATTCTTGTTCATATGGCTGCAGAGATTTTATCAAAATTACCAAAAGTTTTTGATGTCGAACAGTCACAGAAAAAGTATCCAGTGGATTACAACGAATCGATGAATACAGTGCTAATTCAGGAAATGGAACGCTTTAATAAGTTGCTTAAAGAAATCAAAAATTCCTTGTTAGATTTACAAAAGGCCGTAAAAGGTCTGATAGTTATGTCTCCTGCGTTAGATATGCAATCGAATGCCATGTTACTAGGGAAAATACCAGATAACTGGCGTAAAGTATCCTATCCCAGCCTAAAACCATTGCCAAGTTATGTTACGGACTTTGTAGAACGTTTGGAAATGTTAGCAGACTGGTATGAAAATGGAAAGCCTTCTACATTTTGGCTTTCAGGTTTCTTTTTTACTCAAGCTTTTCTTACTGGTTCTGTACAAAATTACGCAAGAGCTAAGAAAATACCCATAGATTTATTAATTTTTGACTTTGAAGTACGCAAAGTTGATTACGAAGATGTCCCGCCGGAATGGGGCGTTTACGTGCATGGTCTTTTTATGGACGGAGGTCGCTGGGATCGAGCAGCTTTCGCGATCGGGGAACAGTATCCAAAAATATTAAACGATAACATGCCTGCTGTTTGGTTGTATCCAAAGCTAAAGAATCAATTTAAGGAGAGCGCTAGGTACAGGTGCCCACTTTACAAAACGTTGGAGAGAAAAGGCGTATTAGCGACGACGGGACATTCGTCTAATTTTGTTTTAGCTTTTTATTTGCCATCTGATAAACCTTCTGCACATTGGATAAAAAGAAGTGTTGCCTTGCTATTGCAACTAGATAACTAAAGCACTATTGCAATTTTATAGGTATATATATATTATATTATATTATGTATGTTATGTTATGTTCCCGCTGTATTTTTTTAATGTATACTGTAATAACACTGAACTAACGTCCTATCGATTATACTCGAGAAACTCATCCAACTCCTGCTCACAGTACTTGAAAGAAATCGAACTACTATACTTCTTCAGAGTATCTTAAAAACAACATGGAATGCTAAATTTGAAAAAAGAAACACGGCGGGGAATTATTTGCTCTTCAATTATTTGTAGTCATACATAATAATATATTATTAACGTACTCTTTAATCTTGCTGATATTTACATTTCGTGAACATATCTTGTATGCGCTTATAGACTTTGTATAATCTTAATTTTAATACTATTTGTTGTATTTTTTGTTTTAATAATACTTGTGTGCTAAATCAGGTCGATTCATGTATGATTTATTAAATTAAAACCATATTATAGACAGTTTAGAATGTTTTATTGTCAGTCACAAAATCGAATGCTGTTAGTATTTACCCTGTTGATGCGGAAAATTCTGTATTTTTCATCAGATTTCTTCTTAAGTCTTCAGATTCTATTAACTGGCGCCGCAGTTTCAACATTATGGCCTTGTTTCTTTTCTATAAGTAAAGAGAAATAGTAAATCTAACTTACGTACTTAACTACACGATATATCATTAAACAAAATACAATTGCGAAGAAAAATTGATAATATCGAAAGAGTTGAGCAGCATAACATAACACAGCTCAGAAAAATATTAATACAGTCAGTAATGTTAAAAACATTATTTTTGGATACCCTAATTATGGTACCGAGGCTTAGCTTCAGGGGCTTTCATAAAGAACGCATGGAAAAGATGTCTTGATATACAAAGGTTCGACACGTTTACCGCCCAACTATCCCAAGACGTAAACTAAGGATGACCACGCGCATGTCGATAAAATATCGATAAGTTCAACAAACGCCGATAAAATGGACCAGTCGATGTCGAAAACATTTGATAAGACTACGTCTAAAAAATTACGTCTTGGATAGACTAACCTAAGGATAAATTTTGGGTACTAATATTATAGCATCTATACCAAATACCAAAATAGTATTTATAGTCGTATTAACATTCTGTATCAATATTCGTCTGAGCTGTGTTATGCAGGAAAATTAATCATCGTCGTATAAATGTTTTATCGAGCGTTATCTATCGAACAGTTCATAGCTACCCTACCAAATATTTGACGTCGATTGAGGACATCGATTAATGATCAATCATGGGCTTCGTGCGACAATCGATAGAATCGTGTGAACACCCTATAACATTTGTCCTAAAGAATATCACCTTGAGCACAGCACATTCTTTTTCAATTGCGTCGCATTCTTTCTCAATTGCTTCCGCTTCCATGAGTTGCTGATGGTCCTTCTCTTCTTTTATTTTCTGTTTCTGATTTTCCAGTTCTTTCTTTTCTGCTTCTTTATTCTTCATCTCCGTTCTTTGAAACTCTATCGCCTCATTCTCTGTATTTTTAACTCTTGATTTTTAATTATTCCATTTAAATTCGAAATACACTCTAAAGTGTAAATGAACCAGTTAAGGAAGCTTCAACGTTAACTATTACGAAAGCATCATAGGAGTGGATCTAATTTTTTCGGGGCATAATTATTTTCAGTAAATTTTACTACATTCAAATTTTCCGAAAATTATGAGCCAACATATTCTTCATTTCTGGATATACGTGGGTTATAATATACTAAATGATGATGATGAGGGCCTTTAGTGATAAATAATTTAAGCTATTTTTTTATTTTAATTTAACTAAGCAAAAAGTGTAAAAACTAAATATAATTAATTTATTATTTTGAATTTTAAAATAGACACATCTCGTTTGTTTTTTTTTTAATATATCAAACTTCTTTTAGATTGTTTCTGACATGGTTAATAATACTATTAAGAAAAATATTAATGTATGAAAACTTATAGGGAAATATTTACTAAAATTACCTTTTGAAAATATTTTGTCGAAACCATTCTTATGGTCGTCAAGATTAGAAATGTGATTATAAAATTTAGTTTTTTCAGATACCTCACATATTCCAATCATCGTTATTTGGTTTTGTACCTTGAAAATTTCCTTTCTGTAATCCTTATTAAAACAAATTAGGTACATAGTTACTAAAATGAGGTAAAATTTATATTTGCGTTAATTTAATTTCTATTTGCCTTCGATCAAATATGTACTAGATTAAGGGTTACGGCACCAAAAACGGCAAGAGAAATAAGAGCACAAAGGAAAT
>DWNE01000788.1:0-25608 GCA_018249875.1 Cecropterus toxeus | reverse complement strand
ATGAGAGAGTTTTAGGCCATAGTCCACCGCGCTGGCCAAGTGCGAATTGGTAGACATAATCATTGGTATAAATAATCTTACTAATGTTATAAATGTCAGTTTGTGAATATATATGTGAGTTTGTTACTCTGTCATGCAATAATTACTGGTTGAATTACAAATAGTTTATGTCCTGAATTAAGACATAAGACACCATGGCGTTACAAGCAAGCGGGGCCGCAGGAATAACCTAGTATATGTGCTTATTTTGGAATTTCGTAGGTTGAACGATTATTTAAAAAAAATAACAAAAAATAGAAATCAACTTTAATGACACAAAAAGGCAATTATTACCATGACGTTTCAAGCAAGTGGGGCCGCAGAGATAACCTAGTATATGTGCTTATTCTGGAATGTCGTGGGTTGAGCGATTATTTAACATAAGTACCAAAAAAAACGACTTTAATGTCATAAAAAAGAAAAAATGTATATAATGGATGTTGGTTTCATACACAGTGCACGTTCGGTAAAAAATTAAAAGAAATAAAAAAGGAAGTTTTTTTTTAAATTTCCATTTTCAACTTTGCGAGCATGCAGTCCATCTGACGTTTTGTGGTCACTGCAGCCCATGCACAGCTGTTAGCTACTTCGTAGAATACAATTGTTCTACTTGAAGTCAACCACAGATACCTTGCTACTCCCGAGGACTAAGACACGCTTCACATGAAAGTGAGAAACGAGATAAAGCAGGTTGGTGATAATGTAACTTAGTATACTAGTAGTTATAAATAATATCCAAACGAGTTCCACCTAACAAGTACATCCATCCAAACAAGTTCTCGCGATGCTCGTAACTAATCTACGTCCACATGAAAGCGCGGAGAAACCTCGTAGATAGCTATCTGTCATGGATGTAGTTGGACTGGCGACAGCGCTATCGTTTCATGTCGGATATCTGCGGTTGCACGCGCCTAGCATTACGACTCCACTTGGAGTTCAAGAATAACTACTTCCGTATGCTGCGTGCTATGTACTTTTTATATCAGGAGTATTTTATTATCGGGCTTATGTCTCTCCGCGTTATTGGAGGGGCGGTGGGCTTGTCTCTCGTCATTTGACGGCCGGATTATTCCTTACCCTGCTTAGAATGGACTAAACCACGTAATAATTGTGTGTACAGTGTATGTTATGATATTAAAAATTTTAGGCGCAATATCACTGCTATGTCGTTTTTTTATAAGATAGAAGCAGAAAACGGACATGTTATTCTGCTGGTAAGTCATCACAGTCGCATATTGACAATACCGCACAACAGAGGTTGTATTTGAAGTTCACGTGTCGTCCTACTCCCGAGGGATGAGATGGTCGTCTGAGATGAAAGAGTAGGTAATTATACTGTTCCACCGAAACGCTAGAACTACTTCACTGTCGAATAGTAGGTACTACCGCCAGTGGTATCTCTCAATGGATCCATACCTGTACCGAAGCAAAAGGAAATATATATATCTAGCCAATTTTTTTTTATCTTTTATATCCTTTATTACTAAGTTTACCCTCTATCGCTATTAACATTTTATTAACATATAATTAATGGACGTACTTGGACTTTTCATTTACTACCATAGTAAAAAGTTTCAAGTAATCAATAAAAGTTTGAAACGTGATTATTCGTTTCAAACTGTTATTGATTACAGTCAGGACATCGTAAGTTACGATATACTTTTGATTATTCGATTTATGTACGATTCGTAACACATCACGTGTTTACGGGTTCATCTGCTCGTAACGGTTAAATTCTATTACTAGTTAACTTGCTTCGTTAACATTTATTAACAGCGATAATTAACGCCGATGTACTTAGATCATAATGAACGAAACAATCGCACTGCTCAACACACTGAACAACTCTTAATAGTAGAGCTATTAGAACACTCCGGTACTATCATATTCATGAAGTGCTCACAGCTAGCGACTCATCGCTAGAGTACGTGAATCATGCAGTGATCGTTGTGACATGCTCTGGCCTTTGCATGGCTGAAAAATTGTCTTAACAGGTTGCTTTTTGATACATGCCTAATCAAACACTTCTAAAATTTATGATACTATTTCATTCATCAGCCTTCCTATACAGCCTCTTATAATGAGAATTTTTGATAATAGTCACCGCTATATATGCGTGTTGGTGACCACAGAGGATTAACTTTACACAGGAAGATGCTGCAGTAAATATTCTTTAGATCCATAAGGATTTCTTCGCCTTACGGGAAGCGACGGAATGGTGCAATTCATGACCGACACGACACGGCACTATGATATATTTAATACTTTTCTATTATAATATTATAATGGAATGTAGCACCAGTCGCTCATGGACATGTATTATCAACTGAATCAAGCCAAAATAGGAGCATAGCCCTGCCTGATATCGGCCACAGATATATTGTTAACCCTAAGGGCAAGTTGGAACGACTACCATAATTATAGTGACAATTTATACATCAATCACGCTAAAATATTGTTGGATTCATGATAAAGCCAGTGTCAGTGACTGTATAAATATATTATGAAATGTGCATAATAAATACATAGTCGCCGATCATTCATTATCGTAACTAATTGACACTCATGATCGAAGACTAGCGACTACATACATGAAGATGAAATAGCTCGATAAATACCTCCATTACAAACCGTATTTGTTATCAAGTTAAATTATATTAATAGCGCTTTTACATTCACAGCCTAGATATTTTCCTGTGTCGTGCGTGTCATGGTACACACACAAAACACACAGCCCCAGAACGGAAATCATTTGGCCGGGTATCGAACCCGGCACCCTCTGCAAAATCGGTATGATCACACCACACCCTCGTCACGCAAATTATATATATATCCTTACCAAATAACACCTACATGTAAAAAAGTAAACACCAATATGCTAAGCTTTACAGAGCTTTAAAAATTCATAGTACTCTTATAAAAAAATCGTTTGTTTGTAGGAAGTTGTTGTATCGTTGTTACCTTCTTGGGTTAAAAAATGGTTGCAAGTGAAACGTCTGGCAAAAAATCCACGTGTATGTTACTCATCAGTGCGATAATGTGTTTCCTTTGTAAGCAAACAGTGTAGCGGCGCAATTGGCATGAAGTTTTAAGCGATGAACGGACGAAATTGCAGATGACGTGAGACAAGAAGACAAAATCATCTATAAAATATTTTACTGTGAATTGCGTATTTAAGTTACGAAATAATCTCAGCATGCGATAGTCACATATTAATCGAACATACATAAAAATAAGGAAAGAAAAATATAATATGTAAACAAAAATATTCTGAAATTTGCAAGACTGATATAAATAGAGACAAGAGGAAATTGCATGCGTTTCCTAAAGAAATGGACATACGTACACAGATATATATACGTTTGAAAAACATTATAGTAAAATATACTATTATTAATATAGGCCAGAGAAAATTGCATTCGCTTCCAACAATGCGCCATACTTTCTGAAAAGTCCTAATGCATTCACTTTTAATGACCTAGAAAGCCCCGAACATCCTATAGGCACTGTGCATGACGGAATTGCATTTCATAGCGTTTCAACCCCATGCCCTCATTGTCTTTTATCCCTATGTCGCACAATGTGGAACTATTTTCCTTTTTCACCCAATTTCTGAGATTGCCAAGATTAGACTTTTGTTTTTGTCATTTCTTACTTTATTATATGTTCATTTCTTACTTTATTATATGTTCAGAATGTTAAGGTGGATAAATATTTTGGTTTAATTATAAGCCTAAAATGTATTAGTTTCCAAAACTTGCCCTCAAAATGAGAATAATTCTAACTTTTCATTGGAATAGTGAGAACTTCTTGAAGAGATGTCAAATTTCGATTTCCATATTTCCTTTAAAAATACTCTTCTGCATCAAAATTAGGGATGTTTTGCAACGTAACTATGACCGAAAGTAATTGATATTCAAAATAAAAATCTATCTGATACTATCTTAAAATTTCGGATAATTTGATACAGGCTGAGTGTAATGAGACTAGTTATGACAGATTTTCACATAATCGAGATGATACAGTAATCTCCGCGCATCTACGTACGTAAGGCCTTATTATCATTAATTATCTCCTTAAATTTTAATTGCTTTTACCATTCCTAGAAAATCTACAATTGAAATTTTCTGAAACTATCAGATTATCCGAAACAATTCAATATCCGCAACTGTATTATAACCAGTATAAATTTTTATATATCCATATTCAGATCAAAATTGCTGTAACATGTAACATACCGAATCATAACAATATAATATTTCATAACATATCAATCATGTCTTTCCACCCATGTCTTTCAAAATGTTGTCATAAACAAAACGTAAAACCATTTTCGTATTTCAACCACTGGCAAGATGTGTGTTCCGTTTCTTTTATCTTGGTCGACATTAAAGTAGAACGTTCTAGGGTCGATCAATATGTTGTTGGTTTTTGTTTACAGGTCAGCTAATAATAACAATGTAGTATTTAACACAAGTACTACAAATACAAAAAAACCGACTGCTTGACCTGGGTTCTTTTCTTTAATTTAACGATATTTGCGTTTGTTGCGATTGTTTGCGTCAAAATAGTATCAAAAAAGTATAAAAACATATACATTTTTGTAATAGTATGCGTCTGCGTCTTTTATAATAAGAAAAATCGTCCTTTCTTCTTCTTTGAACGCATCATATTTAAAAAATATATAGCCTATGTCATTCTACATACTGAGGCGATTCTCATGATATATCAAGTCGTTTGGGCTTTAGCGTGTGCCAAAGTAATGGACATATACCGACACACAAACATATGCTCGAAAAACACTGCCCTTCTTCTGATGTAGTCGGGTAAAAAAACAGTGATAAGATAAGTAAACATTTATCAGGAAAAGTAATAAATTTAACAGGTCATTCATTTTCAAAGGATTTTCGCATACAAAAGTACTTCAGATAGTTTTCCAAAAAAAATTATCTAAGTTGTATAAAATCTACCACCAATCAACCAGCGTCGTAAATTATAGCCATGAGTATTGAATGTATTCTGGTCTAGTATCAATTTGGTCTATTCACAATTGACTTTCACGCGCAACGTGGCACCGTGACTCCAGTAAGGAATAATTTGTATGAATAGAGAGGTCACGACACTCACGACTAGGAGTCGTATTTATGACTAGCTGTGCCACGCAGTGTCACCCGCGTTTATTAGAGAACAAAAATAACATTTTTTCCCGTTTTTGCAACATTTTTAGTTGTTGCGTCACTCTTATTAGACATAGCGTGATGTTATATAGCCTAAAGCTTTCCTCGATAAATATACTATTCAACACAAAAATAATTTTCCAATTCGAACCAGCAGTTCCTGAGATTAGCACGTTCAACCAAACAAACTCTACTGCAACTAAATTTTAAGTGCACTAAGTAACTAAATACGACCGTAATACTTACATTTTACCTATACTATAGTTACGGCTATGAATATACGGTTTCTCTGAATTGAAGCAGCTTGGTAGAAATGTTATTACATATAACCAAAATGTCGGCCAAGTGCGAGTAGGACTCGCACGAAGGGTTCCGTACCATCATCGATAAAACACGTTAAAAACATTTTTGTTGCATGGGGCATTTTTGTTTAAGGGGCACTCCCTTAAAATTCATTTTATTCTGTTTTTATTATTTATTACTATAAATAATAAAAACAGAATAAAATGAATATACATATTTATTGCTATAGCAGCAACAGAAATACATTATTTGAAAAATTATAAACGGTCTAGCTACCACAGTTTATGAGATACAGGCTGGTGACAGTCAGACGGACAGATGGCCAGACGGACAACAGATCCTTAGTAATAGGGTTTTTACCCTTTGGATACGCAACCCTAAAAAGCCAAATCCGCTGAGTTTTTGGATCTTCTAAGTTGAGGTCGTGTTCCGATATGGTGGTAGTGAAAATAAATTTAAAGATTAAGGCATACAAAAAAAGTCGCTTAATAAAGACATTTGATTTCCTCCAAGCGTACCCTAGTCATAAGAAGATTCATATGCCAAGGGCATAAAACGAATTAAAATCATATGATGTAGGTATGTTTACTGGTTAGATCTAATTTAATTAAGTATTTTTATTGTTACGCGTATTCCAGGTAGCAGTTCTGTCAATGTCATCGGCAGTATTAAGGTGTTCGTATAAGACCCATACTTTAATTTAATTCTATAATCAGGTATCTCTATATTTAAAAATCGTGTACTGTGTTTGTTTAGCCTTACGAATAACGGCCAATTTGATATTGGCATTCCCGTTCAGCGTGTCTTGCAGCCTTCAGTTCAATTTATTTTATACAAGTGCCATCTCATAGAAACAAGCGACGTCCGGCTCAGTGTAGGGTCGGCAAACGACACGCGATTGCATTCCGGTGAGAAACGTACGACTATAAAGGCTTAGTGTATGAGTAGCCAACAGGGGAGCATACGAGTACCTACTTGTTGATATGCTTCTTTAGAATTTTTTATTGCATACGAACACGTGCATCGTCCTTATGTTCCCTGATTCATCGAAACTATTATTAATGTAATTTACAATGAAGAAAATTGATCTTTTGTTTATATTCTTGCATGCGGAGGCAAATGAATAGAGCCATGAACCTGACAATTAAAATTTCGTCATAATCTTTAATACTTTATGTAGTGCAGTTAACAGATATACCTACTTTAAAAGATACACTACTTGTTTACGTATATATAAAATGCAGACAACATTAATTAGGAATTGTAGCATTACTATAGCATCGACTCGCTTCAGCGTGAAACATTATTTCAGGCATCACTTACGAGTACATGTAATGTACACGTACTCGTAAGTGATGTAACATAACTCTCAGATATGTATCTGCGCTTATTACCTAGCTATAGGGGAATATGGGCACAAACAATGTGATTCTAAACATATTGTAAGGTCCTTAAAATTTAGGTCATTAGCTGACCCTTCACTGTCTTCCTTTCTATAGTAAAAAATAGCAACAAAGGGAGCAAAAAGCGCGGGCGCATTGCGTGCGACAGATGTGTGCGCATACGCACTCGTGATTGGTCGGGCGGACGACAGATGCTCCCAGCAATGCCGGCCGGACCGGAATGATTTACCACACCACTTGTGCGATGCGTTTGTTTGCCTTGTTTGGTGGAACTACGACCATTCCACGCGAGACTCGTTAATTGGATCAGGTGTGCGCGTTCAAATATTATTAATAAACATTAGATTTTAATATAATTGCCTGATACATTATTGTAAACAAGGAAATAAACAAATACTACTTTTAGAGATTACTTTCAGAACTCTATCATTCCCGTGTCGTAGGCGACCAAGTGAACACATAAAAACACACGTATTATACACAAATATACACACGCACACATACACATACATACTAAACAGCGACCTATATTATTTATTTATGTACCAAAAGATTAATTCCAGTAAGTACCTAATCTATGCATGGCAAACCGACTATACGCTAAAATCACATTTGTATGTTTCAAGTAAAAAATATATATTTTTTGTCGAAATCAATGTGTACAAAGAAAGCATATTTAATTAATGACTTTTGAGTGTATTGCCACTATTGTCACATAAAAAGCTACTTACTACACGCGCATTTCAATGGGTTCTTATAAAACATCGGCTTTCCATCTGAATGTTGATGCCAATTAATTGAATGATTAATTGGCGTCACCATTCCCAAGTAGACAGTTCAATTTGATACCAATTAATCATTCTATTTGTGTTGCTTTTATTAGTGTTTTTACCATATGTTTTTTTTTTTTAAATTTCATAAACGTCACAAGCTACTTTCAGATAAATAAGACGAAAATTATATAAATTGAATAACCATTACCCGACTGACTAATTACCGCTGAGTCTAAACGACTCAAATTAGATGAAATTTAGACGTGTATTAAAAATTCTATATATACTTATTATTCCTAAAGGGTCCAAATAGGTGTTGAAAATGGGTATGAAGTCCCCTGATTATAAATTAGTATTTAGTTTTCTGGCAACAATTAATGAAGTAGCTGTCTCTAAGGTTTTTGAGTAATAAACCCTTAAGGGAATGAAGGATAGGATAAAAAAAAATATAAACGTACGAAGTCTAGTCCTAGCCGGTGCCTGGGACTTCGTACGTCGGGATAGAAAATGAAGTTAAAGAGAATGATATTTTGTATTATTATAAAAGTATGGTTGTTTGTTTGTTTGTTGTTAATATCAGGTAAAAATAAGTAATAAGTGGATCTTGGACTATGGCCACAAAATATAATAAAGTTATAACCTATTAGAGGTATACCTATCAAAAATCTGAGAATATCATTATTTACGCAGAAAACTACTTAAGGAAAGTGTTTAGGTAAACTAGGTATCCTTACGATTTTTTTTTCAAAGATTTATTGCGAACGAAATCGCAGGCAAAAGCCTTTTTGCAAGGCGGTGGAGCAGATAAGGTTCCAACGGGGAAGTACCAACACCACACCTATTTCTAGCGTAAAGCAGATCTTGCGTTTCTCTGGAAGAGTGTGGTGGCCAGCTCGTTTCATATGAGGCAACCATCTTAAGCCTCAGGAGTGATAAGCATCTGATTGACTTCCAACAGTCAGGGCCGTCTTAGACTATGTTGGGGCACTGGGCACACAAGAATTTGGGGCCCTTTTAGAATGAAAAGAAATCAAAAATTTTAGTTGATGACAAATGACAAAAAAACGACAATATCTAAATTGACGACCAAAAAAAAAACGACAATATCTAACTCGACGACCAAAAAAAAACGACAATATCTACCATGACGACCAAAAAAAAACGACAATATCTAAATCTTTGTGAGAGAAATAGTCAGTCCTTCGGGGCCCTCTGAGGATGGGGGCCCTGGGCACTGGCCCCGTGTGCCCTAGAATGGTAAAGACGGTATTGCAAACAGTGATTGACTCAGATAAAACCCTTGTTCAGTATATAGTTACATACAGGCGATACATACATACTCGTACATCCACATGCGACAGTGACCATTTACCATAAGATACCATTACTACTTCATACTTATAAAAAAAATCTAATATAGCGACATTAAAAATTCTTCATTTGTAGGACTTTTTAAGTAGGACGCGGTTCTATGATGCCATACCGAGGCCGAATGCAATTAGTCCGGTGCGTGGCGCGACGCTGCATTCTATTAAATACCTACTCAACGGCATTTTGAAAATATCTCTCTATGTAACTGTTTAGCGATTAGTACAACAGTGTTGTAATTCTGAAATCATCTGACACATTACGTAACCTAAATATGGTCAAGGTTTGAGGCTAACGTTACATTTTAGTATAGTGTAGGTAGTAATTGCACAGTGGTACGAATTTTGACAATCTTATTCTTGTCTGGTACCAAATCAAAATCATGCACTTCCAACTTTTGAAAGAAACGAATTATCAATAAAAATTTAGGCAATTACAAGGGACGAACTTTCCTTAATGAAAATTCCTTTCAAATAAAAAAAAATGAATCAGTCCGGAAACACTGGAGTTGTAACACAAATAAGAAAAAGTATTTCTTCCGGTTTCCAGGAAAACTGACGATTTATTTTTTATTTTCCGAGAAATGGAACTTGTAATACAATAATCAGCAAACGATGACGTTAAAAACGCGAAAATTGGTTAAGGCTTCGTTAAAACATCGTTTTGGTTTAATGGTTAAGGTAAACTTGAATTTAGGTTTATTTTTCTATACATACAGCTTATATAATTTTAGATTATGGATCAGTTTCAGAAGTTTAGTTGTGGAAAAATAATAGGTTCATACCGACTGTGATGAGAACTCTCGTATAATTAAATCTTTAACGAAGAGGCTTCAGAATACGACCAGTACCTAACTGTTACTGAAGAGTTTAGTTTTAAATTATTCAGCGTTGCGGTGTAAGACGACTGATCTGCATACTAAACGGTTACGACCAGAAGTTTTTTACATTCTACGAGATTTGAGTCACTGACATTAATGGATGAACCATCCGATATATGAACTCTACTAAATAGAAGTTTTTTACTTTCTGCAATATTTGATTCACTAACATTATCAGACGAAATATACGATATGTTAACTCTGTTAATAGAAGTTATTTACATTTTGCAATATTTGACCAACTAATATTAATAGATGAACTAGGGAACAAGGTATCCGATATATGAAGTCTGTTTAATAGAGGCTTTTTGGATTGTGAAAAATTTAACTTAATTACAATAATGGGTGAAGTATAGTCCGTCCGAAAGGGAAACTTAATTTGATTCATTTTATTAATTCTTGGGTAGTGGAAAATGGGAGTAACGTCCATAGACCAAAATAAAATTTTGTTGATAAAGTTACGATGAACACGAAATTTCTAAAGTTGGTTAAAATGCGAACGAAAACCTATAAATCAGCAAAACTAGTAGTGTTTATATTTCGTGCTATTTATATATTATATGAACGCGATATTTCTAGAATCCAGGCAGTGTTTGAACTAATTCGAAGCCCCATATGACCGAGTACTACGCATAGGGTTTGCCACCCGCATTTTATAATAAGTATTGTATGTTATTTGGAGTTATTGTACTGTATAGTTTGAGAACAGTAAAGAAAATTTTATATTTTGCATGATCTCCAATTTTAATTTGGTCAATGGGGTTTTTGTTTTTTTATTACAACGTTTCTATGGACATCTCACGGCTCTGACATAATAATATTGAGTTGTCTTACGATTTACACATGTATGCAAATTTCGGCTCAATCGGAAATGCAGTCAAATTTAAGTACAATTTTAAGCAGACGGGGACAGGTGAAAATAAACAACAGTTTGTCATACTTTATTATGCTAAAGTTTGTTGTACTTTATTTAAACTTCCTACTCTCTTTTTAAGCAATGCAATTTAATTCTTGAAAGATAAGAATTAAATTGCATTGCTAGACAAGAATTAAATGGCATCCCTAACTACGCTCCGCAATTCAAAAAACCCGGCGGTCGTTCACCCGGTCAAATTCCTAGCTCGCGTTCCTTTGTTATCAACGCTATCTTCAGCGTATCCTAACCCCTTGCACTGTTCTAATTAACTTCTTTGTACAGGCGACAATGCAAAGCTTGCACAAACTCGACATCTTCCTTAGGTGGAAGTGGCTAAGTTGAGAAACTAACTGCAACTTGATTTTTTCTAATTTTTAAGAGGTAGAAGCAAGATACATTTTCCATATGATAGTATTATATAGGAGAATCCGATATGGCCTGATTTGTGCACAAAAAAATATATATAACTCTTATTAGAAAAAATACTAACACTTTACCAGTGGGCTGACGGCGACGAGTAACAAAAAAGAAGTTACAGACTAAAATGGGCTGAAATTACCAAAAATTTTGTGAGTATATGACACAAAATTTCATAGTAATCGGTAAAGCGTTTTCGACAAATAATGCTACAGCAATATTTATGATTTATATACATTAAAGTTATTATTATTCTCATATTATAAAGTAGGACAGAACATCTTGTATTACGCAACATTGTTAAACGCGCTCCATAATAATACACTTACGCATACTGTAATTGCATAATGTTAATTATAATTAACCCCCATATCAGATGAATTAAAATAAAATCAACTCTTAGCGTTCATTTACTTTTTAAAATCAGGAGCAAAATGTCACGTTTGTAAACCAGCTTCATATTATGTTTTCTGTCAGTCACTTTTATATCAAGGACATTTTATGAAGAATCGTCGTTGTCATCGTGATGAAGTCCATATAATACGGGGTGCATAGCTTTGATTCTAATAGCAAGACTTTGTTTAGTGAATATTCATCATCTCCCGCAAATAAATAAATAGTGAGCATTCACGCGCATCGGGTTTTTGTTTTTGATTACATTTATTATCATAAACATATTTATTTGCCACGGTCGCGATAGTGATTGTTAGTGAAAACGGAACTACTGTTTGTTTTTGTATCTGTTGAGTTATTATCGATTATTATCTTATGTCAGTGGGCGGCGGTTTCAAACAAACACCTACCTTATGCTGTCCATTGAAAAATTGATACCTCAATAATAATTTTGTTTGTTACGCGAGATACTGTGGCTAAAACGTGTAATATGAGATTTGTGAACACAAAACCTGATCAAAGTGTGTTTAAACACAATAGTGTTAAAATGTTTAAATTCAGTTGTTTATTTATTGGTATATGATGAACACTACTCTTTGTCCAGACTAAATTCGACTACATCACAAATTTTAGTATGTCAATTGATAGCTTCAAAACAAAAAAAAAATGGTTGATAAAATGAGCGACGAAGCTATTAAACTGTTTTTTCTCTGAATATTTGCGTAGAATTAAAAATACACTATATACGGGTACAAGTTAACATAAGTGGTATAATTGTGATAATAAAATAGCACAAGTTTAGCCAGTACGAGTCACGGCCGAAACCTCCAACGTATCGAAAGGCCAATGTTCCGATGAGTTCAAGTCGAAAACCTAGAATTTATCGCGAACCTGAGACTCGCCCACTGTTTGCTTTAACTGTTATAACACATGATCACATCTGTTAAACAAATGTTGTTAACGGCTTTACTTTTCGCAAAGCTTTTGAAATTATGTGTTCTTATTTCTCTCTCAATATTTTCAACAAGAATTTAATTTCATGGAGTGTAAATTTATTTTTATGTCCATAATAGTGTGAATGATCTTACCACTGTATAATAATAATAATAGGCGTCTAATTGTTTTTATTGACTTTTAATGTAAATTTCTAAGGCGTTTAACTGAATCAGGTTACACTAAGAAAAAATTAAATGGAGAGTTACTTGCCCTGGCTTTCACTCATTACTTTTAAATAGATTTGTAGTTCAAGCATACGGTTCTAAATTATATTTTCAGTCATAAAACAAGTATATAGACTCTTGTACGCAATTCAGCTTTAGACCTTATATTAAATTTTGTTGATATACATTAACGAAATTATGGTAGAATTTTTTGCTTGTCCTCGTCCGCAGCACCTCACTATATAATATTTTAAAATGACAATAGTACTTATTATTCTCTTTTTCGTTTAAGCACTCGTAATTGACAAAAACTTATATTAGTAAGCATTAAAGGTCTTATTCGGAATTTATTTGCTGGATCAATAAAAATGGGTGACAGTTGCTTTGCTGTTTGTGAATCTCATAAAAGTTCAGGATGTTACTTTTTATATTGGAAATTAATTAAATGCGTAGTAGTAATAATTAAGTAAAATTACCACGAGTAATTAAATCAATATACAGGTTTTACAAAGAATCTGACAAGTAGATGGCACAAAATCCTTGAAATTATCGTACCTATTTGAAAACCATAAGATAGATAACTATTCCTACCACCACTTACCAAGAACGAGCAGCACCACGAGGGCAGCTAATCCTCTTGAGAGTGCCATGATTGACACAGTCACTTCAACACTTCACAGTACACTTTTGTCACTTTCAGAAACAAAAACAAAAACTGTCGTGAATTAAAAAGAAAACTACGATCTCCACCAGCCGCGGTGCGGCCGGGCTTGGCCCGAATCTGAAACAAAGGAATTTTATTGCATTATTTGTAACTCACTACAGCTCAGTACTACACGCTTTTTAATTTCTCAAAAGCAGAGCAAGAGAAGTCACGAGTACGTGTATAACGAACGTTGCGAGACAAAGCCCTTTTTTACAAAGTGTGGATGTTTTTAGTAGACTAAAATTTTTCCATATCTTCAAAAGAAGTTACATCTTATTGTTATTACTTTTAATTCACACGCGAATCACTTAAGCGAAACTCAAATGACGTAAACACACGAATATTTAAACATAACTTAAATAATATGCTTGATTGTGGTAGAACTCTGTGTTTTGTGTTCAGTGGTACTGCTAGTACACCTATTTCAGTACTATATAACAGCAGTTTGAAACGCTGCTGTGATTTGAGGCCGTTATAAGCGCAAGACACAAGATAATATAACATTACTCTACACTCTTAGCCTTAGGATTTTTTGTCTGTAGGTGCCATAGGAACACACAAAGACGAATGCACAAACACTTAGTCCCAGAACACTGATCAAGTGATCAACATATATCATTCAGATTTATGTTTGGGCGGGATACGAACATGGAACTGCGTTTGCTCCGTCTCAGACAGACAGCCGTCCTAAACATGACTCGATTTCTATCTTGTAAGATGTTCATGGGCGGTTGTAACCACTTCCAATCGAATTGTTCTGCTAGTTTCTTAAAAAAAAGTGCGTGCGTTAAAGTACAAATGTTAGTAAAACTTCTTTGGCATCTTTGGCATAACTAAAATATATGCAATATAATTATTCACCTCAGCCATAGTTATATTTCTCTAGTACATTTGCGATATATAGTTTGAATTCGATTTTATTTTTTTATACTATCGTGATAAATGAGAGACAAATGTATCTCCGTCGTTATGAAAAGAAATCGACAGTATATTTTGTCACTTGCACGTTAGTACCAACTCTATTTGCGTCCCGTTCACTCTTTACTGAACACGTTTAGAGCGAGAGAAACGCAGAATCTCTTTAAAATAATCGTTCACCTCCTCCATAGTTATATTGCCTTAGAACGTTTGCAATATATATTTAGAGGGACTATAACAATAAATAAGTTGTACATTTTCGTGTCGCGTTTCATTCGTAAAAAAAAATCATGCGTGCAAAGAAGTTTCTCTTAAAAAATTTGAAAAATAAATTATAGACTAGACATTTAGATAAGGTCAGTGCACCACGGTGTTGTTAGTATCTACGATTAGCAACGACAAACGAACTAGAATATTTATAATGTGTATTAGCTACTCCCTAAGGAGCTTGGCGCTATCGTTTGCGTGACAAAGCCACGCGTAACGCCTGCGTTAAGCATATTAATTACAATTCGTTTTTTATTGCGTACAGTCCAAATAATATAGGGTCCATACAACTTATTATTATTACTCTTTGTACCTACTTTAAAAACCTATTTATACATATCCATATTTTTTACTGCGTTTTGTATTGCTTTGTATTTACGATATACAGTAGGTGCACATGGAATATAATAATTTTTTATCTAATAATAAAATGTATGTCAGTATTTGGTACAACGCTCACCATACTGTTAACATCTGTTCACCCTCATCCTTAAAATGACAAATTAATAAATGATCATGATTAACGTTAAGTAATTATTTTAAATGATGATTTAAAATTAGAGCGCTTTCGACTCATTCGTATGGAGTTTTTTTTGTATTGGTCATTGCATGTAATTTTATTTCTTTCTGATATTATAAATGTAAAAAATATTAAAAATGTGTTTGTTACTTTAATATTTGAAGAGAAACTTCTGTTAAATCGTTTTGATTTGAAACTCGAAACGAAAATGCGTTACAAAACCAGCTATGGACGCTACGACTAGATGGCACTGTACCTCTTCCTGAATCATGCTAACGATTTCAAGAGGCACATTTCAAAGTCTGGGAGATTAATATTTTATAATTATTTAGTTTCACTCCTGGTGTGTGTGAATTTTATACACACACTTTTTTAGTTTGTTCTACAGTGTAAAATCATGTAACTGTTTCAGAGAATCATCTAAAACAGCGGTCGGCAACCTGCAGCCTGCGAGCTTATTCAAGTGTTTTTTCCGGACCACCTTTTTTGCCCCCAAAAAGGTATATAGACGATCGTTTTCTTTAACCACTCCATAAACACAGGTAGTTATTATGAGGCCCGCGTTGCCAAAAGGTTGCCGAGTGCTGCTCTAGACCCTTAAGATTGCAAAATACGATATTTAGATTACATATTTGAAGCATTAAAAGATAATATTCTAATAAAACTTTTGTCTATATGACTTATCTGTTGAATATGTGGTCTAATAATAATATGGCCAAATATATAATACTAGCTGCGCCACGCGGTTTCACCCGCTACTACATAAAAAAGAACAAACAAACATATATGTTATATAAGCCTATAGCCTTCCTCAATAAATGTACTATTCAACACAAAAATAATTTTTCAATTCGAACCAGTAGCTCCTGAGACTAGCGCTTTCAACTAAACAAACTCTACTGCTTATAATATTAGTATACATACCTTTTTAAAACGTATCCAACCATTTCTTTGTAAGAAGCATAACCTATTTGCATATATAGATCAGTCTCTATCAAATTACAATTTTGCTAAAGGTTGAAATACTACACTGTTTTTTTGTCTATTGATGACTTATTTAATTGGACTAATTTATACTATAGTATTGTGTGTATGTTGCAAACTCTTTCTCAATCAAAATAATTTTATAGGAATTTTGCGCAGTGGAACTGTTCCAACTAAATCTAACCAATCACACCATTTTTAATAAAATTGAGCCTATAGGAACTATAGCGATATTTATGATACATACTTTTGTCTGTCAATTATTATAAAGAATATCATTAGCCATTTAATGATATACATAAATAAAAATAAAACAACTACTCTACAATTTCAATTTAGCATGTCGTTTTTTTTAGACTTAAATCAAATAATATTAATAGAAGTATGTTAGTCTTGTAATTGTACTATACGTAATTGAAATAAATAACATAATAATTAGAATAGCTATAGATAAATGTTTATTAATATAGTTATCATAGCATGTCTGGCGAGCTGACGATTGCTAAAGCCGATTGAATAAGCGCTCCGGAAGCACTCCTTATGGGCGGGTGTCCTCTAAACACCAGAATTAAGCGGCCATGACATCACTGCATTGAGCACAATAAACTCTATCGAACGATTTAAGCTATGTGCGTTACGATCCTGTACTTTTCAATCGTACATCTATACTAACATAAGCTGAAGCACGGTAATATCTCTACTTTTACTGTGGCTGAAGAGTTTGTTTGGTTGAACACGCTAGTCTCAGGAAATATTGGTTCGAATTGATGTTTTTGTGATTTATAGTTAGGTTGTTATTAAGTATAGGCTATATATCATCGCGCTGTTTGTTTTTTCTTATGTGGTAGCAGGTAAAACCGCGGGGTACAGTTAGTAGGCGAAATTTTTCATGTTTGCTTACTCTTCCTTCTTCTTCTTCTTCTCCGATGTGAAATTCGGTGCACATAGTTAATAACCTGGATAGTTACATATCCTTTATCGATGTAAATGGTCGAAGCGGGCGGCGCGCGGCGTCGCGGGTATAAGCTAGTATAATGAAGACATCACAAAAGGCTTAAATCAATGATTTAAACATTTGTGATGAGATGATGTGATGTTATAATAGTAGTGGCTCTGGCTCTACCAAAACTGATTTATCAGTGTGACATGTATTTTTTTTAAACATGCAAATTATGTATTTACACTTATTTCTTGCGCACCCATACATATGATTTTCTTACGCAACTTCTTCATCATAACGAAACACCTTCAGAAACGTTGGTAGATTGGTGGTCCAAAACATTTTTGTGGTCAATTTGAATATTCAATCAATTGATTTTGAATGACATTTGAATACGAATAATATGAAAATCTGTAGAATAAACTTGCATGGTTTCCAATTGTGTAAATCTTATCAAGCATATTTTGAGAGGCAATAATATTTACTATCGGGTTACATAGGTAGGCATTACACAGTTCTAAAATAAGATAATTACTGATGTTTTTATTATATTATTTTTATATTTCCTTTTACCTTTGCTAGCATTACATTGCAAACAACTTTTAAATATTTTATCTTACTATATTATTAAATGCAAATGTTTGTGGGGATGTACGTAAGTTTGTAACTATTTCACACAAAAGCTACTGGTCGGATTTCGTTGAAATTTGACACACATACATATAGCTAATGATCTATGTAGATTAAAACATGGGATATTCTTTATCGTGATAACGTGGCTAAAGCGGGTGGAGCGGGAATTAGCTACTTTTAAATATAATCTACCTGTAGAAGATGCAAGGCTCCCGTGCCTTGTATCTTACAGCTTAAAAATACTAAATTATACTTTTGCAATTTTCTTAATGTCATATGAACCATAATTTACCTATAGCAAATAAATTGCAGATCTTCAAGGCGAGATTTGAAGCTCGACCGTAAAGACCTCATCTTGCTTATAAAAGTAAGTCAGATCCATGAAACAAAAAGCATAAAACTATTGTCACATTGTTCAAACCTGTTTAGCAAGTTGACCTTCGTCTTTAATTCTTTTTTTATTAAGATTTAATTTCGGAGTGATTCTGAACATAAAAGAAATTAATTTAATGAGATTGTCAAATAAAGCTATAAATTGGCTTCAAAGGGCACGGAGGTAATCGACGAGATAATTGAAGAGGAATATGTTCAGTTGTGGAAATCCAAAAGTAGATAGAAATGAGTACATATATCTGGACATTGAACTTAGATACTTTTGCAGTTCTTTGATGGATTCAAACATATAACATGTAGAGTTTTTTCTTAATGAATGAACATATCGACCAATCGTAATGAGCGGGGTTTTCAATCATGTGCACTTTACGCCAGTTTCCTACCATTGCTAAATAAACTGCGCTATTCTGCACATTCGATTCTATGAAATCTAATTTAAAAATCGTATGTAGAGTTTTATGTAACTAATAAAGTTTGTATAAATTTGTTCAGTAAAAGGTGAGCATATGCGTTTGTTAACTTTATACATGAACTATTATAGATAGAATTTTTGCTAATGTATTTATTTCTTTCGTTATGCTGCATATCGTATCAAAATTTGTAAGACATAAAATTTAACAAAAAACCGATCTTTAATTAATAAAATGGCATATATCTAGCAAAACTTTTGCCAAACTAAAATACCTAAAATAGCACTAGTGCCACAATTTAAAACATTTGTCCATTGCGGTGGCAGCACGGTCGCTATGGGTGTACACGAACGTGCGTGAGTGAGTGGGAAGTTATTTCGGGCTCCATTATCCAGAAATGGCTACGCTCCGTTTATGTTTGAATTTCGAAAGAACATTTTTATTGATCGAAAACGGTTTCGTAAAGATATATGCGGCTATCTAAATACGTAGAGTGTTTTTCTATTAAAATATCTATATGTAAATCATTTTCCTTAATTTATTCACATCCTATCTATCAGATCGATTTTGATGTTGTTTATAGAAAGATGGGCCTAATTGAATGTATCTATATTAGTATAGATATACTAATACATAAAAATGAGTTAGTTTGTGTCTGTTTGTTACTCAATCACGCAATAGCCACTGGCCCGATTTACACCAAATTTTGCATGGATGTAGCTTATTTACCTGGTCAACTTTTGGTTTCGTTATTTTGCACCATTTAAAGATGGCGACAATTTTCATGTCCCCTATCGAAGCAGGTACTCCAGCTAGTTTGATATAAAAAAACACCCTGTTACAACAAATTAAATGTAGTCCAGGTCTATAAGTATAAAACAATGCCTGCTATAAAGTTATACTTATATGGCCCATACACTTGATATACGGTAATGCAATCTTGGGCCTTACCGCAAAAGGCACCACGGTCAGTAGAGCAACAATAATTTCTCAAGCTAGTGGTTACTTTACATTTCTATTTTCATTACCATTAGATATGTGTGAATGAATCATTAATGTAGACAAATGCGTTTATGTCGTACAATGTTTTGTGCAATTTCGTCGTGTTTTATGTCAGTAATTGAATAGTTATGTACTAAATACTTCTTAAAACCACTACATACTTTATTACCCAAGGCATGTTATCTAGTCTTTAGAGGTACCAACACACACAAGCTTTCTACACTCATAGCCCCACACTAGGATTTTCACCTGAGTCGTGGGTGCCATGGACACACAAAGACGAATACACAAACACCCAGACCCAGAACCGAAATCTAAACTCTTCATTCATATTTCTGTCTGGCTGGGAATCGAACCCGGGACCATCTGCAGTCTGCAGTGGACGTCAGTTAAGATTCAAACATTATCTGGGTGTGATCAAACCCAGATAATGTTTAATGTCAGGCGACTACGACCACTTACTGTCAGATGGACTGCATGCTCGTTTGATATTAGAATAACATTAAGAGAAAATTCATCTATTAAAGTTACACTTTTTTTTTCATTATCTGAATGTTTTATACATTTCAAATCGACTTATTAAGTGAACCAGCAAATTACATTAGTACATTCATTACATACTCTTTTAGATACTAAATAATGTTAATACTTAGTCTTTCAAAATCAAACGCTAAAATGTAGTCTAAATGTAAACGACCGTGGAACTCGGAGCCTGCAACAAAATTGCGAACTTATCTATCCGCAGACAATTCGATTCGGCTGGAAATCCGTGTTCTCCAATCTTGTCTGGTGAGTACATGAGTTGTGAGCATATCTACGAGTGGTGTCTGCATGTACGTGTGTCTCAAGCGGTTACCAAGAACCGTGGTATCGACTCGCTCGCTGTCTGGGAGGCAGCGTTCGTCACATGCCTCGGGGCGACCACCCCCGCAAGATCTTACTTGATAAAGTCCCTTCTATATTCATTTTCTATGTAATAAGTTTACGCGACCGACAGTAACTCTATTACTCTGTATAGAGACTCGCGGCATGGTTTATTCGATTTGTATATTTAAGATGGACTTCTAAATATTCTTTAAGTTCAAAAAGTTTCATAAATTGCTACTGTATTTAGGATATTTAATAAAATATGTATTACAGTTGGATCAGCCATTATAGTTTTTGTAATACTTAATACCACTTTAGTTATTAACCTCTTTATGTTACTTTTTGTCAATAAAACCCAAACAGGACGACACTTATATTTCAAAGAACAGTTAATCACTCAATTATTTTATACGTTCGCTTCCAGTTAATCAAATATCCATCAAATAGGAATTAGGCGGTGAAAAGGTACAAATTACTCGTTTTTTGTACATTTCATTGAACTTGTCGTAAATGAAAAACAATACGTCTAATCAGTTTAAATCTTTTGTTAAGCTTCAACAAAACGGGGTAGTGAAGTACTGGACAATAAAAGTAATCCGTCTTTGCAGTCAAGTAATTTAACACCCCCGTCGTCTGCGTATTTCGTGCCCACCTACCACGTGTTAAGAACAATTCAATGGAATAAAATTGTACTGTACTTGGTTTTAATGTATGGTAAAGCTCTGTTACGGTTAACGACAGATGGTATGATGATTTCGTTTTCTACCTGACGTCGCGTAGACAGAAAATGAGCCCCGACCGCTTTTCGGTCGTTTTGCACCTGCCTTGCCTGGTTTCATTGTGCGGAAGCAACGTGTGGGTTGAAGAAATAAAAGAAACCTGTTCAGTAGACAATTTAGATTTACTCGTAAGTTACAAAATCGCTTGATGCTTTACAACCTGTTTCTTTTTGTTTTTATGTTTTCTTTACTTAATACGTCGTATTTGCATTAAAATATCAGTTCGGAAAGACTGTTCCCCACACTTCTGTAATATTAGTTTTAACGGTCACAGCGTGCGTAGGGGGAGTCACAGTTCGACCCTACTAAAACATTAGTCACATAAATATCATATACATTACGCTGACATTTTAATGAATGAAAACGGTTTTACTGGGTGAGTAGAAAGACTGTTTAATAACTAAGCTGTTAAAAATATTAAGTATATAATTTTGTAAATGTCGTCAAAAGCTGTTACCCTGCAACTTATCTCCTAGTTTATTTTTAGAGAGCATCACTTAAGTGTGCTCCTTGGTGTGATACCCGACGATATCCTAGGCGTGGTCACATAATTAAGCCTCTAAAAGTACTTCCTAGATTATGTAGAGAACCGTGAATGAACTTAAAATAATGGCATATAAATATTTACCTATAAATCTGCGCATTGCAAGAAGTTATGAATCATTGATTACTCAGAATATGACCGAATTGCAACATTTATACATTATGAGCGCCTTTTATAATATTTCTTAAAACATTCCAAATCCAAGGAGAGATTTAAATATAATTCGCAACTGGTGAATTTATATCCACAATTTCTCTACAACTACTTATCAGTTTTATCGTAATTATCGCAAGTGAAAAGGTAAAGGTAAGATAATCGGCCGGTTATAACATTGTAATTGATTTAAATCTGCGAATACTAGAGACATTACGAGCTTTTCAAGATCCTTATGAACGCATGGTTTGGGCATGACTGAAAAAGCATTTGTGTCAATTAAAATCTACAGCTCAAGAAACGTAGGACATGCAAGTGAATATTTCGGCATGTTTTATGTTAGAAATCGGCAAAATAGATTCGATATTAGCGACTGCCTACACTCGGTCAAGACAACATCGTTATCGATCGTGGTCGCGCGTTGTCCCTGCCGGCATTTTTTGCGAATCCCTTGTCGACTAACATAAAAATACAGTGAGGTGATTTGAATGGAGATTAAATTGTTACCTGAGAGAAGTGAGTGGCGGTTCAGCGCAGCACCCACTACACTTGAAATCACAACACACGCGAAAAGACGAGCGGCAACAACCGACCCGCCCAAGACACAGACGCCGAATGAGCAAGTACTATACTCTAGTACCTACAACATGAACGGCCGATGACACCCGGGGACAGAGACGGATATAGCATTCCGTCTCGCTTACGATTCAGCAGCGTAAAATGAGGGCCGAATTTAGACGAAATGTAACGTTTGTAGCCGATCCGTCAGGAGCAGGACTCGGAGACTGCGCACGCAGGATTTATTGCGTCCTGCGTGCACTCCCTAACGAATCTCCCGTAAATTATCTAGGACTCTACCTGAACAAGATGGCGTCACGATTCATCTTACGTGTAGGTAAAAATAATCACAATTTTAAATATGGTGGAAACTAAATAAAATACCTTATCTATTTAAATAAACTTTAATTAAAAACCGTAAATTCAATTAACAAATATTTCCACATGAAAACATTTGGTATAAGTATGTGTTATAATAATAAATATATTTTGTATGGCAGTGAATTTCATATTTGCATAGAAAAATAAATATGCTTTAATACCGTTTCTAATAATATTCACAAAATATATCAGTGGTGTAAGTAAATAGAAACGTCTGTATTTTATAAAAAAGATATTCTCAAAAAGTAGGAAGTTGTATAGCAAATCGTTTATACTATTGAATATATTTTAATTACATATTTATCTGTCAATATACCACCATTATATTATGCAAGTAGAATCTTGTAGTAGATAAAATATTTATGGCACTTACAATAAAAATTATTCCAATATAACATGAGATTAAACAACATCATAAATATAGGAACATAAGTATATAGGAAGACAATGAAACTTGGTTATTATATACAAAAAGTTAAAATATGGCCTATTAACTTTGTAATTTGTTCTGAAATATATTTTAATTATCCACTACTCAATACTAATATAAAAACAATAATCTCAATTTCAGGCTTTCAACGACTACTTTGCCCATACTAAATCCACAGTGCCTACACAAACAATTATCTACAAGCTAGATATTATTTCTTTTGCGTTTTCCAATTTAAATCTACATCATAAAATATGATATATATTAAATAGCAAATGTAACAAGAGAAGTGAAACTACACTACAGACACCGATATAACAGTATAAGGACTAAGTAGGTGAAAAATACAGCTACATTCAAATATTATAATAAAATAGGCAAGAGTTAGTTAATATCGAGGACGAATAAAGTACCTTCACAACATCATACTAAACAAAATGTTCAATTAAACAGTTCACATTGTTTATATTTAAATTAATGAAAAGAATTGACACACTCCTCTCACGCAAGTATATTAATAAGTTAATACGCATAAACGTTATTCTTACGCAAACTTTGTTGGTTATGAAGATTGAGTTAAACATTTTTCATAGACGGCGAAAAGCACCTATTAATGGATTATTTATTTATTTGTGAAGCTTACCATTATTTGTTATTAGTAACAAAACTGTTTTTTTTTAAATATAAATTGTTAATATTTTATTTAAGGTGGGAGTAACCTTTGATGTAACTTAAACTTTTTACCACGTTTGTCAAAAAACAACTATAACAAATTCACAATGAGTTATTTTTTCATACAAATCACGATATAATCAATTGCGTTAAAAATAATTTTACATTTATTTATCTCAAGTAATTTTCATGATCTACTCAATAAGCCTACAAACTTTTGTGCTTACTACTAATAAAATAGGACCACCTACCATTGACAAATTGACATTACTACAAGACAAATAAAAATTAAAGCCGCATATCGAATTGAAGAGAGTATTATAATCTGATAAATAAGTACGACCGAGGGAGTACGAGCGTCGGCGATTTAGTTTATTATTTTCATATTTTTATGTAGCAAACGAACAAGCAGTCCACCTGATGAGAAGTAGTCACTGTCGCTCACGGACACCGGTAAGCAACTTCAGACAGAACAAGGGTTTTATCTGAAGTCAATCACAGATGCGTTGCTACTCCTGAGGACTAAGATGGTCGCCTCATATAAAAGTGAGAAACGCAAGATCTGCTTTATGCTAGAAATAGGCGTGGCAGTGGTATCTCCCCGGTCGAATAGATGTTGTACCACCTTGCAGTGTCGCGGCGATGTCGCGGGCGGTGTCGCGGGCGGTGTCGCGGGTGGTGTTACGCGCGGTGTCGCGATCTAGGTCTAGACGGCCTCGTGGGGAGCGGGGAGCTTCTCCCAGGAGGGCTCGACGCCCCAGATCTCGCGGGCGTACTCCGCGATGGTGCGGTCGGACGAGAATTTGCCGGATGAGGCAATGTTCTCGATAACCATCTCAGCCCACTTCGACGGATTCTGCGAAAAAAACGATATGGTCAACAAAAAAAAAAACATCTGTAAGATTCTACTTATAGTACACAATTTATTTACTTTGCCACTACTACTTAGTAATTTACTATATGTATGTACCTTTTTACCTTTTATTCATATGCTGACTTACATTATAATTTTGAAGTAACAGTATTAACCTAAACTTTTGTCACCTTGTACTAAAGAACTTTCATATACAGAGTATATAATTTCAAGAAACTATAATGAAGGGCTGATTTTAATTAAAATAAAACTATATTTGCACCATCGGATTGTATCGCTTATTTAGTAAGTAATAATAAATGTCGGACTAACAACATACAATAAGTTTCAAAGGTGTGGAACCAGGTAATAAAAAGTTGTACACTGTACAACTTTTCGCAACTCGCCAAGAGATGGCGACACTAATAATCCTTAATTGCGCTATCAAAGTTTTCTCAACATGTCCATACATTTCAATCTTCATCCTAAGACTTATCTATTACGGCCGCTCCTCATAATCACCTTGAAGTACGACTTTAATTTGCAAAACTGAAAGAATAACGAATTTTGTGCAGAATCATTATCTGGGTATTGGAGACCTCAGCCATTTTTTAGGCATCAGCTAGCACGCGGTAGATATCCTTTCGCCAAACTCACTATTACTACTTTCTACAATCATAGCCCCACACTATGATTTTCTCCTGTGTTGTGAGTGCCATGGACACACAAAGACGAATACACAAACACCCAGACCCAGAACAGAAATCTA
>DWNE01000787.1:0-25609 GCA_018249875.1 Cecropterus toxeus | reverse complement strand
GCATAGTGCTGAATCTTATTATTTTATGCTCTTATATCGCTCTAGATAGGTCACCTGGTGGTTCAAATGACCCATCATTTTTTTAACATGGGCTTGTAGTCTATTACTATACAGCCTGTTATTAGCACAATATTTTTAAACGTACAAATTGAATCATAATAACGTAAATTTATTGATATCGATCAGACACGCAGACGGTTCTAAATCCGATCTCTAGGCAGCCAGACATCTAAATGTTTTATTTAAATTTCTGGGTCTGTGTGACACACACAAAGACAAATACATAAATACTCGACTACTATACTAATGCTATGAAGCCGAAGATCGATCTACCGAATGCGTGTCCGTCCGACATGGAAACTAAACTGATACACAAAGCAGAGTTTGAAGTCCCTCAAAATGCTGCATGAATTTCAAAGGGATGATTTATGGACGAAGAGGTTTATATCAATCATTCAGCAGTGGATATCAAAGGGATAATGGATATGAGCGGTCTACATCTTACCGTCCTGCAGTGAATCTGAGGGCTGATGTATGGATGAAGTCGTTTACATCCTTCGAGAAGTTATGGATCCAGCAATCGATCTCAGAGCCGATTAAACGGATATCCCACGTCCAGTAGAGAATCTCAAACGGCTGGCGTAGCGGTCTTTATCTTACGTCGAGCAGTGAACGAAGCAGTTTTTATCTTGGTTCCAGTAGTGGATCTCAGGGCTGATGGTCAAATAAAGCATTTTATATCCTTCATCTAGCAGTGAGTCTCAGGGCTTCTGGTTACGAAGCGTATATCGTACATCCTAAAGAGAACCTCATGGCGTATGGTAGGTCTACATCTTAAGGTTGTAGTGCAGGTTGTGGTACGATCGGATGAAACGGTCTATATTCTACATATAGCAATGATCTCGGAGCTGATGGAAATGATGCAGTCTATACACTACATCCAGTGCAGGAACTCAAAATGATGGTTGGTTTATATCTTGAAGTTGTAGTGCAGGAAGTGTGTGGGATGAAACGGCACTCCTCCTCTTTGCGCAACATCCTATAACGATGTTAGTTTTATAGCTTCAGGTTGTAATGCAGGATGTGATGTGGTCTGATGAAATGGTCTATATCCTACGTACAGCAGTGTATTTTGGGGCTACGAAGCAGTGTACATCCTATAATGATGGTTATTTTATATCTTCAGGTTGTAGTGCAGGGTGTGGTGCACGCAGTCAGCGGAAGCGGGCGCGCGGCTGTGAGCGAGCGCGGAAGCGAGCAGCGCCTCGTGCTCCCTCAACCGGCGAACCAGCCGCTCCCACGACCCGTAGTTCAGCTCTAACAGCTGCACTGCCTTCTTCACTATCTTGTGCGCTTCTAGACACCAGTCCCTGTTGACGGAATGGTTTTTTTTATTAGAATGAAGTAGTAAACGAGCATACAGTCCACCTGATGGTAAGTGGTCACTGCCGCCCATGGACATCTGTAAGCAACGTCCTATAGAATAGGGGTTCTATGGGAAATGCGTTGCTAAACACGAGAACAAAAATGGTCGCCTTATATATAAGTGAGCCGGCAACCACACACAACCCACCGAAACGCAAGAACTGCTTGACGCTACAAAAAGGTATGGCGATTGGACTTCCCCAGTGTAGTTCACACTGGTTCTACTACCTGGTTCTATCTGAAGTCGACCAAAGATGCGTTGCTACTCCCGAGGACTAAGATGGTCGCCTCATATATGTGTGACATAAGTGAGCCGGCAACTACACCCTTTCAACGCAAAACAAGAGCCGCTACACGCTAGAAATACATGTGGCGGCGGAACTTTATTGACCGAACTACATCACTACCACACCGAACTACATCACTCTACCACACAGTAAATGACAACATTGGTTCACTTCTTGATAACGTGGCATTGTTTTGTACTTGAGACCTATATATAATTAGGTCGAACAGGAGATCATAAGCGTCGTGACATTAACAAATCAAAATCTACAGCTGCGGTCGGTCGAGATTTTAGGTAACTACACAAAGTAATAGTTAAATATACGTGACGAATAGATAACCTGTATCTTTTGAGAAGTCGGTTAAAAAAAAAAAATTAAAAAAAAAAAAATTTTGTAAAATTTGGAAAGAATTGGTTAACGGTTAATTAAACTTCACTAAGATTTCTTACAAAATTGTGAAAATATCCCATTAGTTTATGTTTTAATCAACAATGACAATCAATTAATAAATACCTGTAGTCCGGATTCTGAGGAGAATTAATTATCCTTTCCAACATTACATCGGATAACTTCCTCATCTCGTGAGCAACCTGTAAATATTATAACATTATAAACATCATATATGATTACATTTAGGATAGAGTTATTGGGTTAGGTTAGGGTAGAGTTATAACATACACACCTCAACACTGAAGGAACCAAACTGATATTCGAGGCTCTGGATATTCTGTTTTATTAGTTCTACGCTTTTGCTGAATTCTCCTGTAAAAATAAATATTTTTAAACACAAATTAGGTAGATCTACAAATCAGTACTAACTTAAAGTACGCCAGGTTCATCAGTCTTTAGAGAAGTTATAAAGTTATTACTAACGGAATACTTCCTAGAGAATACTTGATTATTTATTGATATGAGATTACTTCGCAATCACGCATTTTATAGATGGTAGAACCAATGTAGTTCGACCGGAAAGGTAAGACTGCTAGATCTATTTCTAGATCTGCATGCTCAGATATTGCGTCATTCTTATAAAAATAAAATCATCAGCCCTTGAAGGTTCATTAGGGGTGTTTTGCTCATACTCACTGCGCCTGAATTGTTGGTGAACGCAGTAGGCGTCAAATAAGAAGACGCTTAATCTCCTAGTTTTTATCTCTTAGTCTCGACCGACGACATCCACGGGAAGAGAAAGTGTTGCTATTTGAAATCGACATCGATCGACTCAAAGGATCAAGAGGCCATAGAGTAGAAGTAGAATTTAACGTTCTAAGATTGACCCAATGTTTTATATGAAGTTGCTTACGGATGCCCATGGGCTATAGTAATTACCCACCACAAGGTATACTGCGTGCTTGCATACGTTTAAATATTAAATGAAGCGGAAGTCGATTTATTGAAGTGTTTCTGCCTGTTCCTTTAGCACGAGTTTGTTAATTTCATCAAAACAATCACCTTTTTCCCTCTCGTTGCGTTTATAATGTTAGGATATTACATATTTGCAATACAAATGAGCTAAATACATGATATTAATAAAAAATATGGAATTTAATATTATTACATTGCTATTTACATTTAGAATTTTATACATATAATGAATTTATACGTAATATTAATTAAACAATAGGTATAAGAGATTTGTTTAAGATCCGCCCAAGAAGTAACGAATATAGATCTTTCTCATGCATCGGATATTGACGGATACGAATACGGATATCCAGCACTTCACTAATATAGGGTGTTCCAAAATTAACGAAAAAATTGAATCTGTCGCCATTTGTGCAGTAAAGTGTTGGTAAACCTAAAAAACATTTCGACACCTGATAATTTAGGATTACTAAAAATGGAGCTTTAAACTATAGAACAACGTCTCCATTACTGAACAATATTTAAAAAGTAATGAAGCTTAGCGACCGCTCTTTGTAAAGTGCATACAAAATATGGACGGAATAGCGCTCTTAACAGTTGGAAAACTTCGCCAACTGTCATTTTTCAACTAATCCTTATTAGTTGAAAAATTAAACAATTAGAAAAGACAGTGAAATAATTTAATTAATGCATGACACATTTCCAGGTCGGTCTTCCTTACGGTGATCAAAATTGGCCCACTAGATCGTGTAATTTAACAATACTAGATTCCTTTTTATTGGGATATTTGAAATTATTGTTATTTGTTATTCCATAACTATCCCTATCCTATGCACTTTATGATTCAATAAAAAAAGAATTTTGAAAATCGGTCCAGAAACGGCGGGGATTTCGGTGAACATACATAAAAAAAATACATACAGTCGAACGTGTAACCTCCTCCTTTTCAAAGTCGTTTAATATCAAACGACTAAAAACTGTGTTTTCTGTTTAATTCAAATTTAATTTTGACACACCCTATACATACCAAGGTCCGCATAGAGCCGGGCGAGACGGTCAGCAGCGACGCGTAACGAGGAGTGGTGCCGATGCCACACCAGCTGCTTCACTTTGTACGCCGCGTGCATCTTCTCGCATTTCTCTTCCAGTGTAGTCGCGCGTTCCGCTGTCAATATAAAATATAAAAATGATTTATTGCATTAAAAGTAGTACATATTTTTACAATATTGTTGGGTACCCCCTTTTAAGTACGTTTATACCTGTAGTAGGGGGCCCCGCTCTCCCCTTATACACTTTCTAAGTACTACAGAGAATATAAATTACCAAATTTAGTATACAACCATATAACAATTTGAAATAAATATAGAATAAAAAGAAAAAATAATTAACAACAATTTTAATTTTATTACTTATGTATCGTGTGTATATATAATGTCTATGTATAATGTATATATTATATGTAAAAAATAATGTGTGTGTCCTTGTGAGATTATGTGTGTATGGTAGTGTAGAGTGCGTGTCAGGTGATGTTTTCAAGAAGAGATTCTGTTTCTTTATAATTAAGATTTAATAACCAATCTGTTAGAGTTTTTTTGCAGTCATAATAATTTAAGTTGTTTAAGTCTATTTTACGGTTTATTTTATTATATAGACAAATAGATTGTCTGGTATATTGCCGGGATGCAAATTTACTTTTAAATGAGTCGGTATAGGGCAATGTGAATTTTCTACGCCTGTTTATTAATGAAGGCTGATAATTCAAGCACAATACAAAAACGATGTGTAATTCACATATGGCCTAGGGAAAAATAGTTCGAATTTATAAACAGATACAAAGCATACATACATCCATATCGCAGGATGCAGATAAGCCCCAGATTCAGGGGGTGTGGTGGGGCGGAGTTCGTAACGCGAGAGCAAGAGCGTCGAATAAATAATATTCGTTTACAATTCCAGTGGTAGTACAAATATATTGTTTTTGGAGAGCAGAACGATCTTTTGATCTTTTGGCTTGTAGCACTTGAAATATGATATTCATCTGGTATTCATCTAAACAAAGAGGAGTAATTTTTATTAAGATTGGTTGAATTTACAGAATTTTATCAGTAAAACTTGAAAAAAAAAACACCTCATTACAATTGAAATTCAATAAAATAAATCCACGCATACAAATATAAAATGTGACAAGATCCTAAGTGTCCAAATTCGAGTTAATATCATATTTCACGTCCACAATTAAAAAAAGATAAGTTACAAATACGAATTTCAAAGTTAAAGTACTAAAGCGTAAAAAAATAATTGCATGTCACAAAGGTGTACAACTTACGGAAGAGCCAACTAAACTCAGACCACAACAAGCTATCAAAACACACGAAGCAATATTAAGTTCACCTCAAACACCAGAAAAGCAAACAGACTTTCTAAAACAAAAGATAAATCACGGCAACTTTCATCCAACCTCACTTGCCGAGAAACAATACAGCTTATATTCCAAGGGATCGGAAAATCAAACAATGTACCTGTCAATAAACGAACACACGTGAGCTAGTATACACAGGGCGTTCCACAAGGGCGTTCGTTTTCACCACTTCTCACCTTATTGCCTAGATCATAAGAATAAAGTAACGAGCATTTGCGTTTTAAACAAGTACAGTAAAGAAGCTCACAGATGTCACGACTGCGCAACCTCTCAATTTCCGAAGCGAAACCGCATCAAACGATTATACTGGCGGCTACCGTTACATGCAACTGGATACGAAACCCCTACTGTTTGTTCTCTGAACGCTATTTAAATAACGGATTCCTTAAATTGAGAAATATACTCTTGACTTTGGTATAAAAATGCACAATAGTATCGTTTGCTAACTCGCTGCATGATCACTAGAATGAAATGTTATAGGAAAAAACTGTTATATTCTAGTTACTAACTAGTAGATAGCCTGTGTAATGAGCAATGTTGACAATTTTGTTAATACAGTATACCAGTTTTGTTCGTGCGTCGTGCGTAGTGTACCGAAGTTATGAAGGTAGTAACTCTTACAAATTTAAGGAAAAAAGCAAATTCAGATAATTGTTTGCCTGTAATTTCGAAATAAATCCCATTCTGTAAGCTTTCTTACTAACCAACGGATTGACATACTTATATCTCCTTTGAATGTAGCTTCTTATAAATGTTTTTTCATCGTTAAAGCAAGTGATATCCAACCGATATCTAAATCATATACAACTTTGAAAATCATAGATGATCATTAAGCTATTCGGCTGAGATATAACGGCCATTTGAATTGTTGTTTTTTAGATGTTACAAACACTAACATACTAAAAAATCTAACCTGGATTTCAAAGAAACAGTAAACGATTTACAAAGAACAGAGAGTGATCAAAAAATCGATTGACGTGAACTCGAGATTATATAAGCAAACAGCAGACAAAGATTTATCGCCACGGCACCATCTGCCAAGTAAAAGATGTAACAGAATTAGTTCTATTACGTAGAATCCAATGATTGATATGTCTTTTAAGACTACCATTACGATTTTAATGTTTAACAATTTTACCTTATGTTACTATGAATTATATCATTGAGAGATATAATGAGATTTCTATTACATTCCAACAATTTTCAGGTGGTAGAACCAGTGTAGTTCAACCGGGGAGGTACCAACGCCACGCCTATTTCTAGCGTGAAGCAGTTCTTGCATATCGTTAGAAGTGTGTGGTTGCCGGCACACTTACAATATGAGACGACCATCTTAATCCTCGAAGTAGCAATGCATATGTGATCGACTTCAGATAGAAGCCGTCTTCTATATTGAGTTGCTTACAGATTTCCATGAGTGGCAGTCACTACTTACCATCAGATGAACTTCACGCTCGTTTGCTACTTTGATCTGATAAAAAAGTACAACTATGTACATGTATATGTGGATATGTACACGTAGTAGGATTTAGAAAACACCATTTTAGAGCAACTAGAGATCAGTTTTAATAACTTTCCTTCCCAATTTTTCATCTATATGAATTCACAAACTTTCAATGTAATTTTTTGGTTCTAATCTTACCGATCCGATTTAAGATGTTAATGTCCGATTAATTTGTTTGTTTGGTGCGTTGATTGTTTGTTAGAAAGTTGTTGACTTCATAAAGCAATATAGCTGACATTACTGTACAGACATTATAGCATTGATAACGAACAATAATAACGTTAAAAAAATACCAACTAAGGTCACACAGTATTACGGCACACAATACACTAAATATTCATAGTAAGGCCGAGGCACAGCTAAGAGGCGCGAGAAACTCTCCCATAGAGAGGAGACATGTCCGATTTAAAATTCACTCTTGGAACAGCAAAAAATAGGTTTCCCGCTGAACACGGCGCATTATGCGGGCGTGCCGCACGACCGCGCTACCGGCTGCAGTGTGGCTGCCACCGGCGACTGCGCGCCGACACACACGTACCACTGTACAACAGAGCCTTAACAGGACGTATTTAATTACATTGTTAGAAAACCATATAACTGCTAAGAAAATCACTTAAAGTCAACCCTCTTAAAATCAATCAAAAATCGACTACACAAGTAAAACATGCAAGGGTACACGATAACAAACGTGGCTTTTGCAGTTAATTTGCAAAGAGAGTGCCTCCGTATACCATAGGGAAAACTTCAAAAGTGCACGTGTAAAAAATCATAATACGAAAATGCGCCATGTTGGTGCGCGAAGAAACTTTGAAAAATTATGGAAGAGAGTGTATGTTCCTATATCCATATACAGATTTCGTGATGTGTAACCCAGAATTATTTTTCTTTATGATGGATTTCTTTTTATAAGATTGAAGTAACGAAGTAAATGAGCATGCAGTCCGCATCTTCATATAAAACCGAGGTTTTATCTGAAGTCGATCATAGGTGCGTTGACATCCGGAGGACTAAGGTGGTCACCTCATATATAAATGAGCCGACAACCTCATTCTTCCACCGAGACGCAAGAACTGCTACACGCTAGGAGATAGGTGTGGCGGTGGTACCTCACCGGTCGAACTACACTGGTTCTACCACCTTTAATTATGGACATTACTAACTAGTAATAGCAGTAGTAATTAGTAACTCCATAATCACAGATGCGTTGCAACATGAGACAACTTGTCCTGGCATGCACAGCCTGCATCGAAATTGTTGTCGAATTGCATCGTTTGGCGGTAATACCTCCTCGGTCGAACAATACTGGCTCTATCATAAAACTTAGTATTATTTTTAAATGTAGGAAAGGAAATACCGTCATCATTTGCAGTATTGTACGTGTGAGTTAAGGTTTGGTCTTACACTACTAGTCTACCGACATTTGGTGCTCAACGAATTTTAGAACCTCCGTGTGTTTAGACGATCTACAAGCTAAAGTTTGGTAGAGACAATCCGAAATTACCGTGGTAACTAATATATTTACGTTTCGTAGCATGTATAAGAATACATTCTACGAAGTAAAATTTACCGTGATTTAAAAAGATTACAGCGCCATCTAGTTGTAGCGTCGACAACCGCTTACGTAACGCATTTTCATTTCATCGAGTTTGAAATCAACGATTCTAAAAAGTTTATCTGCAAAAAATCTTAAAGATTAGGATTATTACAACTTACCTGCATAACACATAACGGGATAACTGGACCGTGAACAGTTCCTGAAACAAGTTTAATAAAGGTATAATAAATAAATTGTAAATATATTTTTAAAATATCTTAATATAACATCCATTTCTCTTGATTTAATTAACTATGTTAAATTAATTTTAATGTGTAGTATCATTGTGACCTCATTTAATTACGTAATTTGTTAATATTTGCTTAGTTCAACTTAATTAACTTTATTTTTTTCCTTGTTATGTTTAAGTAAAAAGTCGCTCAAGCTTATTATTTTTTATTTTTTTTACACATCTTTTCAGTATTAAATACATGTAGAAGTCTACTCTAAAGCGTTTTGGAATTTGCGTTACTACTGCTAAGTATTATATTGAAAATTGTGTATTTTCCTCACCAGGTTCTTAAAATCGGCCACTGTAACACTTTACTTTGTACTTATAAGACCGAAACATAAAATTGTATAGCACAAGACTTAGTAACAACACGCTAATAGATAAAACATATTAATCAAAGCGTCGTTTATTAATAATATTCTCACGCACTCATGATATAGAGGAGGTACGGATTATTACTTTCGGATCCAGTTTATGTTTAGCGGAAAATTTACCGAGAACATTGCTAACGTACGTAAAACCCATTAATACAGCATCGCTCGGAGCCAGCGATAAAACGTCCAACACAAACGATAATAGGATCACGGATCGAAGGGGAAGTAATTTACCAACTAATCTCCATGCAAATATTATACGAACAATGACACTGGTGTTAATAGTGAATCTGCATCGGCGCCATAACCAAGAACTATCCATAGTTAAGTACCCTTTTGGCAGTATAATTTACATTTACAACGCTTTTACAGAACCGCAATAAATCCTATCGACAAATTATAGTAGCAATTAATCGATATCGACACGTATTATCGATTAAAGAACACTAAAGAACCGCTATAAAAGGAAAAAGCTCTATAGAACATTCCCGGTATAAAAGTAGATTTGTTGGCGTCGTAAAGTGTTTACGGCAATGAGACTGCTTAAGCTTGAGATCATCGATACAACTAATAAACTTAGCGTATGCACTCAGAAATCCCAAACAAAAGTAGGTACTGTAAAGACAAGAAAGACAACAACACAAGATATTCACAGATGAATGGTGATGAAGATGTTTCAGGAATGACCTGAAATGGGAAGGGAAAGTGTCACCCATGATCAATTACTAATAAGAGTTATAAGTCGTCTGAATTATATGTCATCGTCAATCAATCCGATTTTGGGTCAGTGGCAAACGAAAAGAAGATTTTGTATGAAAATTTCGACAATTTCGACGACTGAAATCAAAGATTTCAAAATCTGCTCTTTCGGCGAGCGCCACAAAGCAACATAATACATACACAGATACATAGACTGCCAAATACATATGCGTTCTTATGCGTCGCGTAGTCAAAAAGGGGTAAAAATACGGGTAATCAAAAGTAAGGTCACATTGACTATTACAATGTTAAAGTTGAATCCATTTGATTGACAAAATTCCGAAGTTAACAACAGTTGTGTTGCTAAGCAACAAGACATTAAAAAATATTATATTTCGAATCTTTTGTTTATTCATTTAAACCGGCATCCATTCCTTATTAAATAAATGAGAACTATCACATTATCTATATTTCATCGGATAAATAATATTAAAGTTTCAAATTATCGTCGGCTTATCGAAGAGATATGTGGCGATATCCGTTTTATTACTTTTATCGCAAATAAATTAAGCTAATGGTTATTTTACATTGCAAACTTGAAAGCTAAATCACAACAATTAGCAAAAGTTATGTATTTTTGTGTATTTTCTTTCCCTTAATAAAAATAAGCTAAAATATAATTTATACAACTTTTTTATGGATTTTCTTATATTATTGAGTATTTATATGATACTAATAAGTATAGCATAATAAGATTTAAAAATACATAATGCAGATAAATTCCTATAAATGTCATCATATCGACCTAATTGGAAGTAAAAATAAAAAAAATACTCGTTATACGTGCAATTTCAATGTTTCTACGTACAAACCTTTACAATTTTGTAATTTCGCAACATTAAAAGGGTAGACAGAACATATTTAGGATATGAAATTACAGTTGTAGGTTATAATAAAGTTACCAACGCATAAATATGTCTCAAATAAAGGCCAGATCAGATTTTCAGAAACAGATTGCGTATCGCTAGACAAATGAAGCCTTAAATCAAATACGACGCGCTTAAAGTGTATTACGCACTATCCGTAAAGACTTTGATGTTAAGTCCAAATAATGGAGTAGCCATCTACTGCTAATGTATTCATGTATGTTATACTTAAAGATCATAAAGTTCTTTATTTTTCTGCCTTTCTTTCTTTGAGAAGAAGAATCAATGATCACCTTACGCATCAGGTTACTTATAATTACCTGTCACCAAAAGTACTAGCATAGCTGCTTTAGCATTCACACTTCACCAATCACGGATCATGTGTACGTTACGCTACAAATCTGTCACGTTCAATAAAATGTCACGGGTTGAACAAACGCGCGGTTATTCCGAACTTTAATTGTATGGAAAAACAGCATTCCACCTCTTATGGCGAAGCAATCGCTATAAATAAGGATTGTGTAATAGAGCAATAAACCGCAGATATGATGCACAAAACCTGCTTTTAGAGTCGACGAGCTTTCTTGAGCTTTTGTCGTGTGGGTCGTGTCGTAAGTATATACTATATTAGTTTTTTTTTACTGGATTTTAAACCAACTTGCAAATTAGTTAATTAAGGTAACACAAAAAGCTGTTAATTATTAGTCATGTAATTTAATTACATAAATGTAAGTGCAACTTTCAGGAAGTTTGATAGTGACGCTCGTTCTTATCGTTAAGCCGCTAATTTAATTAAAAAATAAAACGCCCAAAATCTGACGGTAAAATTATAACGAAATAAAACATCCCTCCAATCAAACTCCAAAAGCTATTGAAAAAATAGGTATTTATTTTTTGAAAAATTCAATTTTACGTAATATTTCCCGTAGCAACGCCTAAATCGTTCACCAGCTCTACCTGTAAACTGCTCCACTCGTAAGCAAGTCTAAGTAAATGTACGGGCCGCATGCAAATGCAATTTAATCAATCGTAAACGTATCGCAAACAAGTGCCCGCCGTTATTGATGGTGCTTGTCCACGTATAGCGTTGATATCTGCGTGCGAATATCCGTACTTATAATAAAAATGAACGTTCTGCATGTCCGTTCATCGCATTTCCAAAAAAAAATTGAGAGACCAAAAAACATGTTAGTAAATATTTCTATCATTTATAGAACTTTCTTAATTTCATTTTAAATATTAATTAAAAATAGATGGATTCTGTATCTTAAGGCAAGTTTAGTATTTCATTCAAATCCATATAGTGTCAAGTTACCAAAATTTTATGTTAAATTTTTAAACGCAAGTGACACCGCCGGGCACAACTAGTATTACATAAAACATGATATTGTTATTAAATTAGTACATATCAAGTGTATAATGTTACCTTCATTTACAGTCGCATTCTATGTCATAGATGCTATTGTCGGAAAAAACTCTAAATAAAGAAACTTACTATTTATAGTGTCCGACTAAAGCTTTAGCAACGGCCACCTTAGGCTAGAAAAACGCATTCGACAAAACCTTCGGCTTCGACCAAAATGGCCAAAAGTTTTTGTCAACGCAAACTCTGTTCATGTAAGAACATTCGTGAATTAGCAATTAGCATTGGTCAACGTAGTTTGTAACCACATTACTATGATAATTAAACAGCATCCCTAAACATGTTACTAAGTAATATTTACCATGTAATAGAACCAGTGTAATTCGACCGGACCGTCACACCTATTTCTAGCGTGAAGCAGTTTTTGCGTTTCGTTTGAAGGGTGTGGTTGCCGGCTCACTTATATATATGAGGCGACCATCTCAGTGAGCAGGAGTAGCAAATCATCTGTGATCGACTAAAGATAGAAGCAATGTTTTATATGAAGTTGCTTACAGATGTCCATGGGCGGCAGTAATCACTTGGTGCACTACATGCTCGTTTGCTATAGCTTTAATGTAATATAAAAATAATCACCTGTGTCTCTTCTAGCTTTCTACCGACACAATCTCTTGCATGCTCTAGCAGTAAGCTATGCTTTCAAACATGTTAGTGATATGTTTAATGACGAAATATTTAACATTCTCAATTTCTCAACTTACGTTTTATTGTTGCAACTTAACCCTGACATTAGCAAAATGTAACGAACAATGAATTTTTAGGAAAATATTCGTAAACAGTTTCAAATAAATCAAGGTAAATAAAACAAAAAGTGTAAACAAATAAATATCAAATACGAAAAGCATTTGATGTTTATTCGTTAGGCTTGCTTCAGATGCACGAAAACATAAATTTAATTGACCGCGCGAAAAAAAAATAGCATGCGTCTCCTACTTCTTTCGAAAAACCACATGATAGCGATAAGCCAAATTTGACTGTGACATGACTGTAAACATAATCGACTATAATTATGCACTATGCACGACTATAATTATTAGGTTAGGGTTCGAAATACAGCTGTTTATGCAATTTTTTAAGTAGGTAGTGTAACTTTTCCACAGGAATGACTCAGAAATGAAAACATTTTAAGATAGAAAATACTTCAGTTAATATGAGCGAAACCTTTCAATGATTAACACGATAATTACATAAAGTTGTTTACATAGTTAAAAGAAATAGTGCTTAATGCACGTGAAATAGTTATCTTTGTAAAATATTTTGTCGGCACTATTTTTAATTAGTTCAGGCGTAACTTATTGGCTTTACCCATAAATTGACATACAGAAATATCAGCATTGAACTTTTCGATTTTTTTAAATATTTCTCAAGGTTAGCTCTATTGAGACTGACATACAACACAAACTATTAAAAAACATTTTTACCAAAAGATGCAAATAAAAAAATACCATATGAGCTTATATGAATAATCGAATTATCTTAAAATTTCAGACGGACACTTTTTTTTATCAAAGTCTACAACTCCTGTACGTTCGTCTGAATGTAGCCTTATTCTCCATTACCGCCCGATCTCCGCTTAAAAAACATTGCGTCGAGATCCAAATGCAACAAGTGCCACCTGTTGCGTTGAGTTGTCCGAGTCGAAAAATATACAACGGACGAAAGACCGCAGTCTATGTACACAAATACTTATATGAATTACGCAACGTTTAACAATGCTACTGTGATAAATCTTTTATTGTGGGCGGTCAGGAGCACGCAAACAATTCAATGGTACAGTATCTGCTTCTTACTATGCCTTTTCATAATATATATCGTTTGTTCCACTTCGAGTCATAAAAGACAGAAACATATATTATGATCAACCACTATATTTAAACTTCTTACTACAGTTAAATGTACCATCTCAACCAATTCTACCTTAGCCGAGAGCCACGATATTCGTTTCAAGCGTTATTTTTTGCTAATTTTGCTACCATTTAATGTTTTTTTTTTAATAATATGGAAGTAGCAAACGAGCATGCAGCCCACCTGATAGTAAGTAGCCACTGCCGCCAATGACTGTAATGAACCCCTAATAAAATTTAAAGTCCATCTGAGGTTGGGCACTCGAGCGGTGCTACCCTTAAGGACTAAGTTTAAACGCCTCAGATAAGTACATCTCCCTTATCATCTCTCCAGTGACTTTTGGAACAGAGCACAGCAGCTAGCTAGTTACTAGGCAGAAATAGGTGAAGCGATGGTGCCTCTGGAGGGTTCTACCGCCTTCATAAATTCGTGACGTTATAAGATCAAAGACATACCTTCATTTGTTTTGATGCTCAATCCTGACTCTGGCAGCGCCTACCGAATGACGCTTGAAACGTATGTTTCATGAGGCTCTGGTTAGTTAGGCGTTTACCTATATATCTTAAAACGCATATGTTTTTAACCACCAAGACTTCTCTTTTTGGTATTATAATATGTTATAGTCCATTGACGTCAATGAAGGTTTATTCAAGTGGCCAGCACTACCGTACCAGTACTACCATCTCCAAAAAACTCCATTTCAGAATTATATGCGAGAAAATTCAAATTATCCATATAAAAACAACAAACACATTTCAACGTGTCCGCGAAATATTCAGTTTACTTATTTCATTGAAGCGCCAGCTACCGCGCTACGGTCTCACGACTCAATCTAATAAATAGAAGCCGGTATTACCGGCAAGATATTTACCAATGAGATATCCGGTAGCTCGCTGCCAGGGAACTGTAATGGGAATTATTGAGTTGGCCCGTGCGAAAGTGTGTATCTCGCATCTAAATATGATTTATTATTATTACGCGGAACGAACGGGCTATTTATTGGATGTAATGGTTATAATGCATAGATACGAACTGTAGGTACAACAGGTATAAGTACATTATAGGTGCATGGAAATGAACTTTGTAATGAATGAAGTCGGTTAAAAATTAACCGCCTTCAATATTCACAAACACCCGACTCGGAACCGAAATCTAAATATCATTTAGATATCCTTTTGGCCAGGCATCGAACCTAGAACTCGTAACCTGCATGTCAAACGGCTACGGCGACAGCTCCGTCACGTGGGTCGTCAATAGTACCCATCACACCACCTTCACGCTGGTATACCTCCCACTTTACATCTTCCTGACGGACACGGGATTAATTACATATCTGGGAGACTTTGCTTGTACTCAGCGTCAACAACGGGGTGTACTCATGTTCTTGTAACATAGAATCGTAATTGATATATTCCAGTTATTTATTAATTTGACCAAACACTAACAATACATAAAGAACGGCCAAATAAACCATCCCACTTATATCTTTTATGTAAACAGTGAACGAAAATTGTAAACAATATAAATTATGCAATGTTTGTGAAAACAAAATTTGCGAACAAACAGTTAAATTTTGTTTTATCTGTATTTCTGATTATTACGCAGACTCGCTGCCAATCTCACGGAATTCAGATACAAGTTGATCGGTGGTTCTCAAAGTCGCTAGAAACTCACATAGAGACGTTTGTAACGAACGATAACGAACTCAGAGGAAACTGAGGAAGTAGGTGATGACAGATTTTTATCCCGACTGCGTTAGAAGGAGAGTCATGTTTTCCGAAAGTATGTACGTATGTTTATTTCTTTAGCAAATTGTACAAACCACACTACTTGGCACGTTCTTAAGGTATCATATTCATTGCAACTGCGGAAATTAAGAAATATATTTTTAAATACGACGGTTGGAAATACAATAAGTAGGGGAGGTGGGGCAATTATTATCATATACAATTGATTAAATTATAACAAAAACAATAATCCAGGTTGGTTAAACTGAACATATATTATATTTCTCAAAATATACATTATACATTGTGACATACTGCGAACAGACAAACAAACATACAAAATGTACCATATCTAAGGTTAACTTTAGCTACTACTTGTTAATTACGTCACAGTTAAAACCATCGGGTTTTTCTTTTGTTTTTAGAATGTTTTAATTATTTTTATCTAACATTCCATTCATAACCAAAATATAATCTACTGTCCTACATTTATTCAGTTTTTCACCCTACTTCGTTTTATTGACCTGTCTTAAATTAGTTGAAAAGGGAGAGGTAAAAATAATTGATTTTTAAGCAGACATTTGAGAGCCCATGATATAGATTGCCCGTGTCGAATAAATCAAACACGTCAATCTAATCTCAAAGAGATCGGCTCTCTTGCCTGTTATGTATGGTTCATCGGAGAAATTTAACGTGATCTATGACTAAATCGTTACTGCCATACTGTCAATATTGATAAATTAATTTTAACGTGAAAATATAGCAAGGTGATAGAACGAGTATGGCTCGACCATACCTTTTTTTTGTGACGGGGGGAAACCTTCTATAGGTACACCGAAGCCTTGAGAGAGACTCCGGGTAATGTGGGATTTTTACCCACTAAAACCCCCTCGGTAGCCTTCCTCAGCGCTTGCAGGGGATTCCAGGATCTCCAGTGGAGCACCGGTGCCCCCCAGCGCGGCGCCCCTCACGGGCTCATCTCTTGGGGGACATGTAACTGTCCCCCAACACTTTTCGGTGCCTGTGACGACATGTAGCGACATACGACGATACCTACCACTATGCCTAGGTGTGGCAGTTTCCCCAGTACGAGTTTACCACTCATCTTCCTAACAATAATTTTACACGTCGAATGACTCTGCTCTATTCTCAATGACAGGCCATTTTCTCGACTTAAATTGCTTTTATCGCACTTTTTTCGTTTTCAAATTGTAAATTGTAATCCCGTACATTGTAAAGTGCATTGCGCGTTTACGTTTCTTTTTCGACCATACCATGCAATGTACTTTGCACTGATGAGCGAAAACATAAACAAAGATTGTTTAATAAAGTTATAATAAGGACACAGTACTTGCGTTTCGGTGAAAGGATGTGGATGATGGCTGATTCACATATTAGGCGACCATCTCAGCTCTCGGGTAAAGAAACGCATTTGCGATTGACTTCAGACGAAGCTCTTCTTCGGTGAAAGCTCTTAGCTGACTTACATATGAGGTGACAAAAACAGGCCTCCAAAAAACAACGCATCTAGAATTGACTTCAAATTGAACTCTTGTTCAATATGAAGTTGCTACAGATGTCCATGGGCGGCAGTGACCACTTACCGTCAGATGGATGCATGCTCATTTACTACAGCAATTAAATTACACCGTAAATTACAATAAGGATATGTTAGAAAGTGCAGTGACGATTCAGAAAAGCACGTGTTAACCGGTAATCATGCGGAATAAACAAATCTTTCGTATCTTTCCCACGGCGACAGTGTGATCCTGCAACAGTGTTGCAAACAACACCGTCTAGTTCTATTGAACAGATTACGCGTGTTTATCATCTTAATGGAGAAATTCGCTCGTTTGTGCACAAACTGGTGGTTCGCGGTACGTGATTCTGGGGCTAATAACAAGTAATTGACATCAGATCGCTATTGATGCATCTAACCATGGATTTATTCCTCCTATTACGTATCGACGTAACATTTTAATAATACTGCTTTAGACGCGTTAGACGATACTGTGCAGTAGGTATATTTTCAATTATCCCCGCAGTCCCTGGACTAAAATAGAGCTACAGTATCTCCTGCCTGACGTAAGAGGCGACTAAAAGAGGCTTCTGGAGTTATGGGCGGCAAGAGTGGGAACTCGAACCTACCAAGTGGCTCCGGGAAGGACGGCTGCATGTGTGGTTGCATGCCGTCGTAAAGAACAGAAAGTGAGCGCTAATTTTGACCGGGAAAAAGCCCTAAAGAGGCATCGCGCTTTGAGGACTTCGGTTGTGTTTCGTTGGAGATCCCGGAATACTCCACACAGCGGTGAGGACGGCCACCGAGGGGTTTTGGTGTGGTAAAAATCCCACATAACCTGGCGTTTCTCCCACGACGTCGGGTATCTTTTGAACGTCTCCCCCTCGTGACAAAAAATAGTTATATTTTCAGTAACGGAAACATCCATCTGACAGGTAAGTGATCACTGTTGTCCATGAATACACTAGCAACTTATTATAAATCAGGTTCTATCTAAAGTTAGTCACGGATGCGTTGCTAATATTGAGATGATCGCTTTATATGAATGTGTCATTCTATCTGAACATTTAGTCCTCTTTCCATAAAAATCTATCTATTGTATTAAAGGTAATTTATTACAATCTAAAGTTATGTTATATTTTTTTAACAAGGGTGTAACCGCGGGGCACAGCTAGTCTTGAATAAAGCAACGTATAACGCATCCATCACAGCCGACCTATTACACCAGCCACACATTACACCAGAAACGTCTAGAAAGTGTTTGGCTAACGACAGCGCGTCACGCCACCGCAAGACAATGCACAACAATCGGATATTAATTTGGAAGCCGGAGGCGCGATCACGACTGCCACTCGGAGCCGCAATCTGGACAATGCAGTACCGTAGAGTTATGTGGAACAGTAGGAATTCTCTGGCCCAGATTGTAAAAAGGTGCAACGATTTTTTTTTTTCAATATCTAAACTACATACATATATTGGCGAGTACAGTAAAAAGGCGCATCTGCCGATATTTTATCAACCGACTTCCGAAAAGGAGGAGGTACTCAATTTGTCTGTATTTTTTTTCTTTACATGTCATTGGAATCGTCTCAGTTGTTGATATAGGCTGTATAATTTCAACGTATATTTACGTGACGAATAGATAACCATTTTCCTTCGGGAATTCGGTTAAAAAACAACGTCTGTGCACGAAATAAAGAAGGGGATGGGACGGGGTTTTCCATATCAATATGGATATCAAATTAAATTGAAGCAAACTCCTTAAGCTAAAGCTTCAAATGTAATAAATTATTCTAAGAAAAAATTCCAAGAAATCCCGTTCTGTATGAAGCTGCCTGATGATGCTCATGGGATGAACTTCATGCTCGTTTGCTACTTCAGTCTTTAAATAAGTTAATATAAAAAGGTATTTTTTAAAACAAGCTTTTTTCCGTACTGTATTGAATTCTATAAATTAAGCTCTTTCACTTGATACCCATATTGTATGGGTTGAACAAAAATATGTATTCCGCCATTTTGTTGCGGCGGCTATTTTGGAATTATAACAATATTGCTTACATTTAATTGCATTGTCATCAGAACTAAAGGTGTGCTCCAAATTTCAGCTCAATCGGACACTGAGAAGTGGATTAAATTCAGCTTGCAAGATTTACATACAAATTGCAAGTTAAATAAAAGCTTTTAAAAAGAGTGAATGTTTTATGACCAATACTGCAGTCAACATGTTAATAAATTAATTTCATTAAAAATTCTGGATAGTTTTCTTAACTTCGGAGCAGAAAATTTAACTTCTAGCCGCGCTCCACATTACTAAACTATAATATACTAGCAGACCCGTGCCCACTTCGTTGGGCATTAAAATAAATGGTGTGGTTCTTAGTACCAATTTCCCATTATTTTAGTGTGTATTGTGTTATGAGTTGTGGCAATCCCTGAAGAAGCAACGACTCACGCATCTTTCCCGGATTTACTCCATTATTTGTTATTAAGTTTGTTTTTTTTTTCAAATTCGATGTTAAGTATTTTAATTAGTAAAAGTAAAATTAAAAGGAAAGTTAAACTATCCTATATTTTAAATTGGAGCAATCTGCACACGGTGTGCACATTTGATTGAAATCGGTTCAGTAGTTTAGGAAATTAGTCCGGACAAACAACGTGACACCTTATTTATATACATAAAGGAGAAGATATGATAATTTCAAATAATCGAAATGCAAGACGATAAACAAATCCTACAAGCAAGCGCAAACAAGAGCAGCACCATAACCGTCACACGATATGAACGATTCTTTTATCACATTACTGTTATAAACACGTACCGTTTGCCCTGGTTTATGGACGGAACGACTCACGATGGCAATTTCGTAGGACATTTACCGGAGAGGACGATTTGCTGAGGGCTCAGGGCGGTAAGACCGACATGAGAATGGGTGATGTGTCACTTAGAACAGTTTGCATACCGCAGATACATTTACCGAGTATTCAAAAGTAGGTTGAAAACAGAAATTATGAAAACCTATTACAACAGCGTTTCCCAACCTTTTCTAGGCCTTGCCCCACATTAACATTTCTAATTTTTTTTTGCCCTCTATACATATTTTTGCGTCAGAAGGAGCGCTATGCTTGCACAATTAGCTTTTAAATTACAACCCAAAGCGAGTCTTAACTATCAAATTGCCCCCTGTGGGATGAGGACCTCACGTTAGGAAACACTGTCCTAAAACGTGTCCCGAGTACAAAAAAAACGCATTCTACACTCATAGCCCCACACTAGTATTTTCTCCTGTGTCGTGGGTACCATGGACACACGCAAAGACATAAATCCGATGTCTGGCCGGGGATCGATTCCGGAACTGCACGTAAGACCGACATGGTGACCGCTACGCCACGCGGTCAAGTACAGGTTTGTCTCAAAACCATTATTGTTTACGTTTCCTCCCATAAATTACAGTGTTGATAGCAAGTTATAACAGATAACAAAAACGTAAACGTTCAAGGTATATTGCAATGTATAGGTATAAACGTAAACATTGATCGTTTTTAAGGACACGTAATAATCTCGTACTACATATTATCTGTTATTTTGTAGCTTTCGTTTTATTTCGATTCTTAGTTTGTCAATGACCTGGAATTGACAAACTAAGAATCGAAATAAAACGATTTAAAATTGTTTTTTTTTTAAACATAACCAATTATTTACTCTATCTCATTACGAGGAAAACACGCACAGGAAAACAAGCATAATATATGTATTTAAAAATGTAATACTAAGAAAACAAGTCAATAAAAAATACTAAATGTAAAATAAATCAAAGTATATGTATCTCGGTAATTTCAAAATACGTCAATTAAACAAGCTGGCAAGTTGGTTTATTTGTTTAAATTAACATAACAACTGTCATTATGAAATGAGCGAAGGGTAAAATAGGAACAAGCGTGGGCCCTAACCACTTAATAATTTCTAAATAAGCATCGAATGCAGGTGCAAATTGCAGGTGTAAAGAACCACACATTTTATTATAATAAGAATATAAACAACAATTTAAATCGACAAGATTACATTAAAATCCAATGCACTAATTCAAAATAAAATAAAAGAAATTTTAATACCAATAAAAACATAAATGTGCAATTCACACAGAATTGGAACTTAATAACTATTACTTCGCATATACCAAACTTTAGCTCTTATAAGCTCTTAGAAGCTATGAAATAAAATTGTTAGCGTGATTCAGAAAAACGTACAGAGCCATCTAGTTGTAGCTCCAACAGCTGTGTTAATAGTGTACTTTATTGTTTCATCGAATTTCAAATCATAACGATTCTAAATAAGTTTTTCTTACCTAAACAAATGCTTGAATTTAAAATAAGTGTGCTTAGGTAATTTATGAAGTTTTATAACAATGTTTTATGAATCTTCGCAATTCAGACGTCTTGGGTTTAAAATAATGATTTCTTAATTGTACGCACGCAGCATACCATTATGCGTACGAGCTTTGAAATTGCTATCTCATAGGCAATTATCTTAGTCCAATCGAGCACACCATTGATAATACGTTCGCCTATAATTACAGCTATTTCTCTCAACATTATTCATTACGACACCCGAACAACTGCAAAAGCGATACTTCGTTTAACGTTTTACGACATATTTCCTTCCAAAACGTTTGTTTTGAAAGTCAATAGAAGGATAATGATTCTATTTACATAATTAACATTAACAATGAAATTACAACTTTGTATGCAAATGTAATGTCATTTAAATGCAGGCATATGGATATTTCTGTCGGATTCCGTCACAACGGTCTATTATGGTTGCGTTTCGGTTATTGTTTAGAATTTTTTGTGGCGACTTTGTACAGAGAAAAAACATTTGATTGCTGTCCCCATGAATAAACAAACGAAACCCTGCCCGTCGAAATGAATAAACAAAGGTAATAAAACCGAATGTACAGCAAAGATATATCGATGGAATATAAACAATCCCACAATACAAACTGTGCACACTGTGTTACCGCAAATTCGCTGCGAGCAAGTTTATGCGCGCGCATTCACCGTACTATAATTACGCTCTATCAACGCGGTACTGGCTTATTGAAAGCCTGGTTGAGGGGCGGGGGATATTAAGATGATGGCCGGCTTGTAATTTGATGGATTAAGGAACACACCCGCAGGCCCTAACAACGTGTAATGACGAACGCCTAAAAACGTCTTGATCACACCGCAATTGTAACCAGATTGAAGGGAGGCTGGTTTTCTCTTCAAATCGCACTAAGAAATGTAAGTGGAAACTGGAAAGGCAGATACGAAATGGTATTGACTAAATTATGCCCATTGAATACCTAGGTAGATAATGAACGAGTAGATGGGAAGAAAGAAGATAATTTTGGATAGGTGGATTAAGAACAATACAAAAAGAAAATTAAAGACAACCAAAGTATACGTGTGTAAGCACAACACTAAAATTAATAGAACGAGAAATTAATCCTTTCTCTCGCTCAAATATAGTTACGATGATAACTCCACAGCCGAAATATGTTGAACCTCCGTTTAAAGTTTAATAAGTTCAAACAAAGGAAAGATAATTTTTAGGAATCGCAAACGAAAGAAACTATTATTAGTATTAAAAAGTTAAATTGAGAATAAGTTTATAGGGTCATACCTACTACCAAATGATCGTTGATGAATCTAAATTAACACAGAAGATCATAAAAACAACTTTGTCATATTAAGCATATTTTACTTGTCTTTTTATGACAATGAAGCATGCATGATACCTATCATGTAGTCCATGTGATTGTAAGTTTTTATTGTCGCTCATGAAACTTGTCTGTAAGCAAGTTTACATAGAACAGAAGTTCTATCCATTCCAGATGCGTTGCTAGTCCCGAGGAATAAGATGGTCGCGTATGAATGTAGGCCGGCGACACAACTTTCCATCGAAATACAAGAACTGATTCACTTATCATTTATGGAATCATTACAATCAAAAGATTACGAGAACTATCGCCGAATGGCATGTAAGATTTACTTTAAAGCCTAGAATCGGACTATAGCTTGTAGAGGCGTGTCGACCAAACTCAGCGGTTTGGAGCCCGTGAGAACCTAGATGAACCCAATGAACCAAATGTCAATACTATGTTTACTTAAGGGGCAATTAATGTTTGTGGTGATTCCTAGAGATAAGAAACTCGAAAGTGAGAGTGTAATAGGGTAACCATGAAACAATTTAATGTTCAATTTTCCCTTAAGTTTATTAAGAAATTAATGCGTGTTACAAAGATATAATTAGCTCCATATGATGGCACGAATCTTCCCATCTGAACTTTGATTTCTTTCATTCAAGAAACAATACTCTGTTTATGTGACGATACATCAAATAGCCTCTAGCCGTTAAAGTTCCATACATTCCATATAATAAATAAGGACCCTTCGGATAGAAAAATAACGTTTTTACTTATTTTAAGCTTTAATTTTAAACGTATAAGCCATCAAAAGTTTGCTATTTCTTAACTTTCTCATTTTATTTAAATGTAAAAATGAAACTCTCCAACCAAAAATCCATAGTCAGACATATTTCCTCAATTAACTCGGAAAGGATTGATAAAGATTCCGTCACTCTGCTCCATATGGATTAATGTGAGGTATCTTCTTTCTTAAAGGCCTTTTTCCTTAAAGGCTCAGCCTTATCATTCCCAATTTACATTAACTCGTTCTTCTAGCGACACATTATCATTTGAATTTGACACTTCTCGGAAATAAGAGCGTATTATACATCAACGACAAGAAACGTGGATACATCGTAATTTTCAAAGAACGAGCGAGCTAGTACCACTCATAAAGGCGGCCTGAATACAGATAAGGCAAGGCAAGAGATATTATTGGCAGATAATGAACCGTCGGCCTCCTTAGAAATAGCAAAATCTTGAACGCTTCGAATCGGCAGATAAATCAGCAATGACGTTGGGCAGCGATTAAAATCCGCGTCGTCTGTGGGACATTCGAACAAGCCGTGTTCGTGAGAACATGACCAGAACAGTTAGGGATGTTATGTATCCATAAGTATTGAATTCCTTACCATACTGTACGTTGCGTTACTTATCACGATGAGAATGAATATGCTTGCGGATTTAATGTTTAGACGTCCGTCCAATTTATTTACCATTTGAGATGATCCGATTGAACAGCAATGAGGATTGTCCAATTGCGCATTCCATGTCTAAACAATAAAACGTGTTGTGATCCATGTTTTCGTAAAGTAACATGAGACATATATTTAAACCGAAATGTTATACCCTCAATATTTTATATATTTTCTTTAAATAAAAAGCACTAAAAGCAACAAAGAGCAATAATTTGTGCAATCGATGGTGCGGCAGTAGCTTTGTCAGTAAGTTCCATCAAATACGTTTCAGCCGTTTCAGAGATATAAATTATAACATTTGTCTTGTTGTCATAATAATTAACCTTTAATATATATTTAGAGGGAAATATTATTTTGACATTACAAACAGGCTCTTTAATATATATTTGTATGTATAACACAATTCATTTTTCACTATTTGTGAGGAAATAGCCATCGACTACTTTTCAAACTCTTTTTGCCTTAAAGTCACGAGTACAGCTCATTTGACTACAACATTGTACAATTCAAATTGTTAAAATTTAAACAACGCAACCATGTACGTCCTTTGTACATTTTTATAATTTTATAGAAAGAGGATACCAATTTACCAAAAAAAAAACATCTAAAAAAATAAATACTTAAGACATTCTTAAGTATAAAGAAAACTACCCTTATTTCTGATCCTGTATTTGAACCCGTCATGAAGACAAGTCTTCCTTATTATAGTTAGACAGATTTGCTATATCTCTTACGAAACAAGTTCATGGTACCGAAGGCGACAGTATAAGCCAAAGGTTTGCAACAACTGCACTAGCAGTTTTGCTAACCAGCTTTATCATTGATGCAACAGGAATACAATAAAGTTTACTAAGTAATTAAAATTACAATTAGTTACTGATGATCGCGAACGTTTTGGACCTGCTACGACCAAATGTAATTATGTTACTATGTTCAGTGATTTGTTTAAAAAGTTTCCCAATAAATATAAAAAAGAAAACCCAGAAACCCCATAAATTGCAACTTTGATTTTAAGCTGATATTATCGCGGAATTGATTCATTGCAATATGTTACGGGTACCCACGATATGCGATTTTGAATTTCTTTTTGCCGATATTTCGACCCAGTTACATGGATCGTGGTCAC
>DWNE01000786.1:0-25614 GCA_018249875.1 Cecropterus toxeus | reverse complement strand
CCTTCCACCGAAACGCAAGAACTGCTTCACGCTAGAAATAGGTGTGGCGGTGGTACTTCCCCGATCGAACTACATTGATTCTACCACCTGGCTAAACCTCAAAGAACTTTACATAACTCAGGCTAAAATTTTACTAGCATCACTGCATGGACCGGATGCGGTGGACACTTGAGACAGATTCCAGAACTACGTCGGTAGTTCAGAGGCAGGTTCCAGATGCATCGTAATTACAGTAGATCATACTACTACTACTACTACCTCTACTAGAATATATTTGTAACTTTTTTACTGCATACTGCTGAATATTTCTTTTCGTCAATCTTAAATGAACACTTTAATGACAGCTTTACTTTAACTTAAAGCTTTAACGCTTTTTTACACTCGTAACACCACATTAGAATTTTCTTCTGTTTTGTGGGTGCTATGGACACAAACAAAAAGGAATAAACAAGCACCCAGACCCAGAATAGAAATCTAAATTCATCATTCAGATGTCTGTCTCACCGCGGATCGAACCCACTGCGTGTCGGACCGGTATGGTAAACGCTCCGCTCCGCCGCCCGAATCGTCGAGTTTTAACATAACATATCTTTTGAAATACATAAAAAATACTGTATTTTCTACTATAATTGAAAATGTGCTGTAATTTGTGCAAAATCCTGTATGTTCACGTAGGCTACACTGTAAATTTATAATCACGATCTGGAAGCACAGTTGCTCCAAGACCGTGATTATAAAATTACAATTTCTTGAAGAGAATCCGAATAATTTCGACACTAATCAACTTCGAAATATAAGAATTTGGTTTTGTTACATAGTCGGAAGAAAGGGGTAAAGAAGAATATGCTGCAACGGAGAAAACTCAAGACACTCGCATAGCTCGTTCTGCTGGTAATAGCCTGGACAAGCTAGGGGGATCTAACGCCAGTGTTGATCCGGATGGTATGAAATATTTCTTAATTTCCATACACACCTTCTCATCTTTTTTTTAAAATATTTTTTAGTATAAGTTTGAAAAAAGATATTGAATGTAGAGAAATCTTGTGACTCAAGAATTATCTATACGTAAGTACGTTAAGTATACAATAAACACTGCTACAAAAATATTGTCAGGCGTTTAGAAATTTATAGGGTAAGAAATAGGTAGGTTTTTCATAGAACTTTATAAAGAGTATTGTTACGAATATAGTCTAGTTCTACTTTTCTTACTTTAAAAGCTTTATATTTTTATTCAATTTAATACTAGACGTACATGAGGGAAGCAGAATCTGCGTGAATCTGCAGATCTTTGAAATCTTTTAAACACATAAAGTATTCATGAATTATTGATATTAGAGAGAGGGTACATTTCTCTAACAGTATCGGAACATGACTCTTTTAAATAACATCACTTCGTTCTTATGTTTGTGCCGGCAACTAGACTTAAAATCAATGACCCACAATCGTTATGTCTGTGGAGAATGTGAACTCATTATTAAGATGGCCTATAGTGACCCGAGAGTTGGAGCTTACATCGACCAACAAATAACTTTGACAATTCAGCGAGATAATGTTTGTTTTGGGTACACTTCCACGGGACAACGATTCGGCTCATTTACTTTATTCATCATGTTAGTGAGAATATTTTGAATTTAATCTCATTTATCGAACATGCATCTAACTGTTCCTCATTAAATAAAATATACAACATTCTTAGCAGTATTGTAACATAATTATCTCCATACTGAAATTAGCATAGTCGGATTAGGAGTTTAGCAAATAACATTTAGACAGACCAAGGCGTGAATTAGTGTCATTAGTGAGGATTAATAATTTATTGTGGTCCTACTAACAAACGCCATAATAATTTATAACATGCGTGTTATATTAGCGCCTAATCATATCTAATAGCAATAGTTATTATAGCTTTAATATATTTTTGCTAATATATAAGTTTAGGCGCTACTTAAAAAAACATTTTCAACTGGATAGAGCATGAAGAGTGCTCCGGTAGCTCTGATGGAGCGGATGGTAGCCGGGAGGAGAGAGGGGTGTACGCTGCACCGTGGTGGTGCGGCAACTGGATCCTGTTGTCGGAAAGCGACGATCATTGGACCAGAATCCCACCAGGTATCTACTTCCCTATTTCTCTCGTTTAGGTTAGTGACTTAAAAAAACTGAAGCTGGTAAATCTTAACACTTATAGTTAATACCAATAATATTTAATTTCGAAAAAAAATATATTACCACCAAAAATATATTCTCATTTAATTCTAAATGTCACTGAGACTTGTCACTGTGTTTCTAAACGCTAATTTATGTAAGAACTCGACTGATTTTAATAATAAAGTTTCATGAGTAGGTATACGCTCTAGACTTTCCGTAGAATTATTTTCCAATTCCAATTTTAGTATATACAACGTGACGTCCGTTATATTACATATATTAAAAAATCTAGAATTATACTTATTTGTGGTCTAACAATCTCTGCCCGCCAACAAAGTAATGCATAATAATATGCATGAGTTGTCATTTCTTCGTGGTATTTATTTCGTAGTTTTTTCGTGATCACGGTTTATTAAAATATTTTTAGGTGCATCAACAAAATATATGATTCAAAGGATCGGTCCATTCATTTGTTAAGATGTGCTTGCTAAAACTGTAGAATGGATATTTATTTTAAAGCTTTTTGCTTAGGTTATTTGATCCCACGTTGAAATCCGTGGTAGCAAATCATATTAACAGTAACGAAGGCCCTTTTGTAATTTCATATTTACAGATTCTTCCAATATCAAGGATCCTCCTAACTTTTAAATTGTAAAAATTATTAATAATTGTTTCTTTCTTTAGACATAATAGATCTCACGGAAACAGCACATGAAGACCCAACGGAATCGGAGACGGAGTTTAACAAACGATACGTCGCTCTGACCCACCGACTGGTCCACAGACGAGCCTGCATCGAGTTGAACAGACGACAAGCTGACAACAGCTTTGGTAAGACACGCATGCATTCTTAACATTCCTTAAGTATACTGAACACCCACGGTGAACCTTTAAGGTGGCGGTATATTAATTGTGGTAAAAAACCGCATCCTAATGGGTTCACCCGTTTAAGAGTTACGTTTAAACAGGCAGCAGTCAAACTTATAACATCTCTCTTTGTGGTTCAAGGGCTAGGAAATAAGGACAAGCTCAATTACATAATAAAACCTTATAAGCAATATTTTTTTTGGATAATACGTCATGAAGTACCGAAGTTTTTATAATAAATTTGGAGTGGCTAATGAACATGTAGTCCGCCTGATGGTTAATAGCCACTGGCGCCCATAGACATTTGTAAGCAACCTCATATAGAACAGTGGTCCCATCTGAAGTCAATGAGGATTAAGGATTAAGATGATCGCTTCATATAAAATCGAGGATTAAGATGATCGCTTCATATAAAAGCGAGCCGGCAACCATTGTCTTCTATCGAAACGTTAAACGTTAGAACTGCTTCAAGCTAGAAATGAGTTCAGCGGTGGTACCTTCCCGGTCGAACTGACCCGGTTCTACCACCTGATAATGTTCAATTAAAATTTATAATGTCTGAAAGTTAGTTCAACTACATACGTCCGTATATAATAAGCATTATATATTATTGTGATGCTTTCTTGCGAACCATGAAGCAAGTCAGTCTTATTTAGTTTACGTAGAAGTAACGCTTTCTACACTCACGGTCCGCACTATGATCCCCTTCATCATTGTACATCCACATTTCGTACATGAACATACTGAATTTCAACTTACTTCCAAGAAATGACGTAAAACGTACGTTGGAAATGTATAATTGCTTCGAAATTGTATAATGGAACAGTATTGTATAATTTGTTTCGTTTACATCTTGGATGCCATTTATGATTAAAAACAGTTATAATTATATCACTTATTGAACTACTTATTGAATCATTAAACTTTAGCAAAATATTAACGTATATTTTATTTGAACTATCAGTACGTCACAGTATGCATCAATGTGCATAAATATAACTCCTAATGATAATAACTTTCTTAGTGGATTATATTATAAATTTATTTCTATTTCCTCTAAAGTATTTTTTACATTGCCTACCAAGATGTAATTTTAAATTTCATTATCTGCGTCTGTCACAATAATTTGTAGAGGTCGATGTGTAACGAGATTCATTTAATCGTAAATATGCATATGAATGTACAATTCCAAAATAAAAATGAACGCAAGATTTTGTCACTCACGACTTCAAATAGCACATCGAAATATGTTCGTCGCATTAGTTCTATTTATTATTATTGAAGCTTTTTATTTAATTACTTTTTATTTTTATTTAATTACGTTTTATTTTTATTTTAAAAAATAATTTATGAAATTTAAAAACAACCGTAACAATATACAATATATACTTACAAATCAAAATTATTAATAAAATTAAACTAAATTTACTTAAAATCATCTATTATAAATTCAGTCCTTTTTGTCGGAACAAAAAAAAAAACAACATAATTTTGTCGCCTTTTCAAAATTGATAACCATAACATAAATTTATTTACATGTTATTGGTTTTATAAGATTTTTTAATTTGCAGTTAGCATTACGACACTATCATTACCACTGAACGTGCGATAACCGTTCCACTTCTAAACAGTGACGCGTATGCGACTATTTCTGTTACTCTCACTATTTAAATAGAATCACCTATTATTTTCAGAACGGCCCCTGAATTCTTTTGATTATGTTTAGTTATTGGCAAAAGAATAATTGCCTCGCCATAGTCATGACGTCATAACCCATGAGCAACGACATTTTATGGACTTACTCCAAGACATTGTTAGATTAAACGACGCAAAATTACCTAAATTGATATTAACAATTACATGTTTATTACTACCATGCATTGCGATAAAGTTGTTTTTGTAAATGTAGTGAAAATTTTGGTCGGAAAATTTAACGTGTTTCCAACGCTGACCGGTCTGAAGTGGACTAATTTTATTTTCGCTTAGATATCCAACGTCATCATTCAGTCGGTGTAGACGCGCGTTTGTGGCTGGACGGTATTTATCGTAACGTTAGACTTCGTATGGTTTACTTCTATTGATTCGACGTCGGCCGTGTGTTCAGGCCATTGTTTATGAATGACGTAATTTTGGAACAGTGCGGAGAGATTTTGATGTGAAACAGGTCAATTTAGTAGTCAAGTTCAAGTTTCGTCGAACGGAATTTCGTCGGGAAAATGGGACAAACCTGTAAGTATTGTTCTTGGCGTAATGTTGATAGTACATTTTCGAACTTGTTTCATGTTTTGTTTCTTTGTACTATTTTCGTTTCATTCATGATTTTTTTCTTTTCCCATATTTTAGTTAGAGGAGTGTTAAGTAACCCGAGTGGGAGTTTAAGGCAGAAATTGGAGGAGATTTTCAAATTGATGCTGGTTTTATGGTGTCGACAGTGTGAAGTCAATAGGCTTGTAGCTTCGGAGCCATGTGGTAATTTTTTTTTCTTTTTTTATATCATGCTGTTATCTAATTTATGATTCTCAAATAACAATCACTGTATTTCATACCTATTTTATTCTAAGTTTCCTTGAAAATCACCGCTGTGTACTAACTCATTCTTTAATTAATTCACAGTAGGTATGTTTTATTTTAATTTCGTGATTTTTTATAACAAATATTTAAAATAATTATGTGTTAATGTCTCGTTCCTATTCTTAAAGGGGATCGACGGAAATCCCATAACTTTTTTTTAGTTTAAGTTTTATACATTTTGACTGCATAAAGGTTCAGAGACGATAACAGTTGAAAAGCAATATGTGAATATTTTGCTATTGTAAGTGTCAGGTAAAGTAAAATAATTCGCTTAGTGTGAGTAGAACTGGCACACGTAGTGTTTTGTACCACATTTTTTGTATACTTAGTATATTATGATGTTTTTTTTGTGTATTTAGTATACATGATTTGTAAACGTTTTAAGAATCTACTATTACAGTTTATTTAAAACACAGACAAAGATGGATTCCAGGCGATTGTTTATTTTTTTTTTACTTTTTTGTCCCAATTTTATATTTTTTGTACACACTTAGTAAAAATGTTTAAGAGATAGATCACTGTGACAGACTGACAGACAACGGATGATGGATGGAGTAGGGTTCCATGTTTACATTTAGTGCTAGGAACCCTAAAACAGTCATTTAATACTTTCGTTCCATTAATTAGTTCGCCATACGGTTCGCGCATGTAACACAACGGAATAATGAATGAAAGTTCAAAGTTATGAATTTTGGACAACTGCCAAAATATGTTGCAAAAATCATATGGTAGACTATTGTATCCGTTCCAGGCATTACAAGTGCTCAATGTGTGTCACGGTCAAATACATTCCTGAAATTTATGAGTTTGCTACATCCATGGATACCATTAAGATAAAAGTATGGGTATTAAGATCATCTTCGACGTCAATCTTATATCTAAGGTTAATTAGATGCGTATCGGTAATGTTAGGAAGATGTTATGTGATTACGTATGATTTCAGAAAACTTATAGCAATATTTTTTAATTTCATTATTATTTCAATTTCAATTTTTAATAAACCGTGAGCCATAGTGTTCAAATTTAAGTTAAGCCACATAGATAACTGTCTCACCGATGGATGTTAGTTCGATTGGAGCAAACCAAAATTAAGTATCATGTCTGACAGATATTTTGTTTACTTGTCTTATTTCTGTAGATTTTTTGTACTTGTAAACTTAATAAAAATAATGGAATTTATTGTTTATATTATATTATATTTTTTGTCCACGATCCATGCAACCGAGTATAAGTATAGGCAATAAAGACAAAAAACAACCTTTCGTGACTACTTTTTCTCGATAGCATTAGTCCAAAATCTTAATTAAGGTGTAGTACAGTTTGCATCTATATTCTATTTAGATAAACTACATATTAATATGGGTAAGGTAATAGGTAGGTAATTCCCTACCTGTAGATCTTCCTTAGGGAAAATTAAGAGAAGTTGTTCGCGTTTCATATTTAATAGAATATTTGGGACACTTTCGCAGAAATAGCTAGTATTCTTCCCCCCACAATAACGATGCTTAAAATACGTAGAAAACACAAAGTTGTCAGAAAGTTAAACGTAAATGGGAAGCTATTCCTGCGTTTGTGACATTAAATTGCTAAAACAAGTTAATGCCCGCAGATCGATGTCTTGAGAGGAAAATTGGAAAAAGAAAATTTAAGCTTTCGTATTATTTTACCAGATTATGTTTACTAAATGTATATTTAAAACGAAAAGCATTTATGTCTTCTGTAAAGCTAGCTACCTGAAAGCGCCACCATAAGTTTATAATAATACTAGCTTTAACCCGCAGCTTCGCTCGCGTTAACTATAAAATTAAACTTGCAACTAATCTCAATAATTTACATAGTTTTAGTACTGCTTCTATGTGACAACAAAATAACATGGAATATACAAAAAAATAAAACAGCTGAAACTATAGTCAATAATATGATATATTATTTGAAGGGTTTGAGTTGTTAGATTTTCAATTTTTATGACAAACAATCATGTTTTCCAAAATATATATTTTTAAATATATTTCTTTTAACAAAAAATATTCTATGTTTTTCTTATATTTATAAGAATACGTGTACAAAATTTCGTCATAATTGGTGAAGAAGGTTTGTCGTGAAAGCGCAACAAACAAACTTACATTCACATTTATAATATTAGTAGGCATTCAATTGTGGGCAATACCAATCATGTCTTGCTTTTAAGTAAATGACTTAATTTATCTTCTTCTTCATCATCGTCATTTGTTACACGTAAATAAAATTTAATAATATTGAACGAGGTTGACGGCTTAAGCGATTAACTTTAAAAAGTAGAACGATTACGAATATTTTAAAATTCGGTTGCTAGACAAATTGTTGCGAGCAATTCAAAAATACCGGGTGAAGTGATTCATTGTGCTATATGCGCAAATTTTGTTCTTTATGAATTGATGATGGCAATGTAACCTATATTTTATTTATTGAATAATAGTCGAAGCTTTCAAATTTAGAACGAGTGCAAATCTGTATTTTAAAATTCGTTTCCCGGAAAAATGAGTGCACTCAAAACAAAAGTTGGAAGGTGAATCGCTTCATAGAGCAGCATGAGAATTGCCCGTGTAAAGGAACTCTTCGAGATCTGAACATTCTTGCCTACCGCCCTTTATATAACTTCGGTTGGTGATTTTATATTTTTATAATTTAGGATTTTAATAAACATTTATTGTCTAATTTGCTATTTTCGTATTTTTCCGGCCCTAATTAAAATAATTTATATAGACGATATTATACCCCGACTTACGCGAATTCGACTTACTACGTTGGTTCTACTTAAATTGTTTTTAATACAAAAATCAGAAATGAGGGGTTAAATGATTCATTGGCTGATGCACCTGTGGCAAAGCATGCGTTCACGCCGCGTAAATTTTGCCGCCCACTTAAAGTGTCGCTCGAGAACGTGAATTGGATTTGAAAAGTGTTTTTATAGAAAATACAAAGACAATACGACAAGGCTGTAATTTGTAAGGCTTAGGGGTGGCCACTGTCCCTCAAAAAGTACGGGGCGAAAGGACCAATCCACCTTCACCACGCCTTTGCTATAATTGTTTGTTGCCTAATGAATGATAATGTAATTTGCATTTACTGTAATATACATTGCATTTTGCTTAAAAATATTAGTTAAATATGCAACGATCACAAATATTATAAAAATTGTAGCCATGAAATAAAAATATGGGGTTGAAGCGAATCCCCAATAATCGCATTAGACGCATGTTTTGGTTTTATTAGGTACTATAGTAATTTGTTTATTGACAAATAAAATGAGCTTAATATCGAAAAGAGTTTATTGTAAAATGCGCATTATATTTATTACTGATATGTAAACATCATATGCGTATATATACCTATCCGTTTAGTTTGGAAACGATTAAAAATTTATACTCAACGAAGACTAAAGAAACTTAACAAAATACGAAAGAAATATTTATCAATCGACTTCTTAATTGTATCACGGACACGGATGAATAAGTTAATCATTATTATTAACTTTCAGCCGTAACAAGTCGCTCAATGAGCCTTGAAATAGACCACAATCCGTGTAAATATTCTTTTAAATATAGCTACCGTGTGAATCATTGCATACTTACCTACTGGTTTTATTTTATCTGACCGCATTTTAAATTCCATTCATTATTACATTTGTTTAACGTAAACTGGCCTCGAGTACTCGAGTACTTGTTGTAAATGCCTATGAAATCATGATATTAATTAAACAAATAGACGGGTCTTCAGTAAAAATCGAAAACCTTTATGTTTTCGATGCTTACTGCAGGTAAATTGAGGTCTGGTAGAGTTTCCACAGCTTATAGGAACTCTACATTATTGGATTGTAGTAGAAAACGAGCATGCACTCAAGTTGATGGTTACTGGTTACTGCCGCCCACGGACTCTGTAAGCAACTTTATAAAAAACAAGGGTCATTACTGAAGTCGATCCCAGGTGTGGTGATACTTCCGAGGATAAAGCTGGTCGATTCAAAAGTGAGCCGGCAACTATACCCTTTCACCTAAACACAATAACTGCTTCATGCTAGAAATAGATGCGACAATTGTTCCTTTCAAGTGTACTGATTCTACCACCTAGTAAATGTATACGTACATGTAATTTTATAAATTTTTCTTTACATTCTTGAAAACATAATATGACAAAGTGATGTACCTGCGATATTTCGAAGAGTTAGAGCGCGGTAATAGTTAGAGGTTCGAATTGCGATAAAAGAATTATAATTTCCATAATTAAATTAACATGCAACGTTGCTATGTAGTATTTTGTATATAATATTAACTTATTCTATAAAAATGGAAGCAGTAAAATGTACAAGAACACTTCAAACTCTTATTATTTTAAATTTACGAATATTCTGTGAAAACAATTCGCAAATTGAGTTAATTTATCTATAGGTAGGTATGTCACATGTTTCTAAGTAGCTAGCAAGAAAATATTTATCAGTTAAATAATCATAGTCCACATCACGCTATTACCCTAAATGTCAGTTCAAACTATATGAATAATTTTTGCGTTTATTATGAAACTTTTTTATATTCTGCGCGCGAAAGTATGAGTTTCTTAAAATAATAATATTCAGTGCTACTTTAAATCAGCATTTAATCGATAAAGATTAGCTGTGCTATAAAACATAGCTATAAATAATCAATACTGTACACTACTTGGGATATTAATAGCATATTGTTACATATTTGTTATGAATGTGGGTATAAACCCTAATGTATTTGCTTTTTTGTCCACAGAAAGCGACAAAACTGTCGTCGTGAGACGGGGTAATGAGGAGTTTGGGTTCAGGATTCATGGGAGCAAGCCTGTCGTGGTGTCGGCAATCGAGCCCGACACGCCCGCAGAGACTTCTGGCCTGGAAGTCGGCGATATTGTCATAGCTGTTAATGGTAATTTATGCGTTCCTAGTCATATGCGTTAAAATATACATGTTTCAAAGATTAGGTGTATTTATACTTCTAAAGCAAGTTAGAAATATTTTATGCAATAGCTTTTGAGAAATACTTTTTATACATAGTTAGGTACATACAAAAATGTACCTGCCGTGCTACATCATTGCATTTTTCAAACTGTATAATTTAAATAATTTAATTAATTTCAGGGATCAACGTGTTAGATAAGACTCATTCGGAGGTGGTCAAGATTGCTCATTCTGGCTCCGAGATATTGGAGTTAGATGTAAGTTCCTCTGCATATATTTATCTTCTCTATTCAAATTATTTCTACTTAAATTGCAGGAAAAAGGAGTACCAGTCTAATTAAAACACATTAAATGGTTTCATAATTATGAATTATTTCTACTGCAGTAGATACATATGTATTAACTACATAAAATTTATATTGTATTCACCAAAACAATCACCCTTTTCATTTCCGCCCATACATTGCAAGGTATGGTTCAAAAAATGTAAACGTGCAATGTACGATGCAATCGTATAAGCTAAAACGTAAACGGTGGTCGTTTTGTTGAAACGCAATAGACGTACTAAGAGCACAACTCTCATTTTCGAATACGCTCCAAGTATAAGTAGTAAAAAAATCGCCCCCTTTTTCCTCGATCCCCAGGCGCCATTTTTAAAAACTATATAACTTATTTCACTATACAAACTGAGACGGTTCTAATGATATGTCATACGTCATAATCCGTCAAGCCGTTTGGGCTGTAGCGTGTGTCAAAGACATACATACAAACAAACATACAAACACACGTACAAAGTTACAAACATACATACCCTCGAAAAACATTACCCCCCTGACGCAGTCGGGTAAAAATATTGTAAATGTACCAGGTGGCCAGAACGTGCGAGGTGGTTGCGTCCCTCGCACACGAGGGCGGGCCAGTGTCGCTGTACTCGGGGTACCTGTGGCGCGCGGCGCCGCTCCGTCCCCACCATCCTCCGAGGTGGACGAGACGGTGGTTCGTGCTGAAGAAAGACAACTGCCTGTATTATTATAAAACTGATTCGGTGAGTGATTCGAAAATCTTTGCAAGTAATGTTGTAAGAGAAACGTAGTTGTTATTAGACTTCTGTTTATGATTTAAAAAGTGTCGTTTTTAACCAACTTCCAAAAGGAAAGAGGTTATCTGTTCGTGATGTATTTTTAAAAATTTAAGTTTACGTTTGTAAAAATAGTATCGTTCTTAAAAATATATGAAGTTTTGCAGGTGTTCTTTAGGATAACAATTTTACGTTACGAAATATTCTTTAGTAAGTACTAATAAGCATTGGTTATTTACAGTGCTTTAATTTTGTTTAGTCCCAATTCATTAAAGGACCTACCCTTTAATGAATTGGGACTAAACAAAATTAAAGCACTGTAAATAACCAATGCTTATTAAATCTATAAAAAAAAAATGTAAAAATATTCCTAAATTTGCCTTTTTTTGTTCATATGTACGATTTAATATTCATAGGATTATATAACACAAATTAATTAAACATATTTGATTCGCTTAATTCCTTCATTTTCCTATAAATTTGTCTGCATTTCAATTTCAGAGTATCCACCCAGTAGGTGCATTGATGCTGGTGAACTACCAGCTGACCGAAGAAGACGCGGGCAGACCGCACGGCTTCCGACTGCAGCGCGGCGGCGGCACGCGGCTGCAACTCGCCGCCGACACTGCAGAGGCCGCCGCTAGATGGCGCGCTGTCATTGGCCACGCTATTGATGCTAGCAATCAGGTTTCATAACATTTTGTTATTTTAATTTATGTATTACTGTCAATTAACTTTATTTTCATAAGTCTGTAAGCCCAAACGATTTTATTTAAGTAATATAATGAAAGCGTCGTTTGGTACGCTATAATTTCGTTTCTTTAAATGCTCACTAGATGGCGTTCATTAACTATTAAGCGCTGCTTAGTAACACCAAAAATTATAAAGTAGTTTTCAAATAGGAATGCCGATGGATAGATGAATGAGTATGACATTTTTTTGGCAGAAGACTAGGTGATGATAAGACCAATTACTCGTGGCATAACTGCATTGATATCTTTTCGTGGTATTTTTAAATTGTTTTGGCTAAATCACTTGGCTAGTAACCTAACCTATCAATAATTGTTTTAATATACATTCTTGCTATAATTTATAGCCTTTTCGATAGATGGCGCTGAAATTTATTTTTTCAGTTTTAAATGTATCCATACTAACAATTTAATAAATTGTTTATTTTTAATTTTAATAAATAATTTATTCATATTTAATTTTAGCGTGACGGTTGGCTAGAAGTGACGATGAGAAACATGAAGCTACCGCCTTCTTCGATACCGAGGCCGGATTGTTTCGGCTATTTAATGAAATTGGGGTCCAAGTGGAAGTCTTGGGCCAAACGATACTGCGTACTGAAGGACGCTTGCCTATATTTCTACAATGACGGGAACAGCAAAAATGCATTTGGTAAGTTGCGCCTTATAACTTCAAATTTAGATAATTTTGATGATTAAATTATTCGTGATTAAAAAACATATTTACCTATGCCTGAAATCAGCCTTGTTAAGCTGACTTGTAAGTATAGGCGCTTAAGTAGTTACACGGAATTCCAACTTGGTCTTCAGAAATAGTAATCAGTCATTAATCCTATTAGAATCATGTGGATTTCATATTTATTTGTTACTCAAATTTTATATAATAAAGTAATATTATAATTTTGAAAGACAATTCTTAGCGTTGGTCTGTATACTATAAGTTAAATCTATATATATGAAAGCGTACTTATATACTGCTGAAAATTTATGGGATAAGTAAGTACGTTACGTACCTACTCACTATATAAAAAAATAAAACTTAACATAAATTTTATTTACTAATCAAGTATCCCATTTAATTACAAGTGAAATCTACTTATGAAAATTTACAACATTCATAAAGATTTTTAACGGTCGTACGCGCTGACACGCGGTGTGAGTGAACTTAGGATTTTTGCACCGATATTGTTTTATCGCGCTAACATGTCAAAACATCAGCCACGTTTACCTTTGCAGCTTTAGAATAATAAATGTAGAGAATCCGCGTCATAGATTTTTTGTATCCGATTTTGTAAGCTGTTTTAGCACACATATTGAGTTTAGATTATTTTCTAAGATAATAATGTTATATTTAGTTGAAAAGGATTACCTACATGTTCTTCCCTAAAATGTCTTATTATTGTATTTCCGTGAAAACTGTTTTGTTTCTAAAATATTTGTATCATAGTCAGTTAAACAACTTGAAAATATACATAACAACTCGTATTTCATGGTAAAGTAGTGTAGAATATCAAATTTTAACATTTTAATAATATAAATCAGAAACTACATTTACTAAATGCTTAATTAATAAATCTTAAATGCACCGTTAATTAATATAGCTTAGTTGCGGTAGATATGGTATTTAAAAAGTGGTAGAATGTATATGTTTCGAACGGGGAGGTACCACCGCCTCGCCTATTTCCAGCGTGAAGCGGTTCTCGCGTTTCAATTAAAGGATGTGGTTGCCGTCTGTCCTTTAAATGAAGCGACTATCTTAGTCCTCGGGAATAGGAATTTGTAAATGACTTCAGGTAGAACCCTTGTTCTATATGAAGTTGCTTGAAATTGTCCATGGGCGGCAATGATAACTTACCACTTAACGACCAACGTGGCCGAACGGTCACCATACCGGTCTTACACGCAGTGGGTTCTGGGTTCGATCCCGGCCAGACAAACATCTGAATAATGAGTGACCTAATGTGAGGCTACGAGTGTAGAAAGCGTCTTCCCATCAGGTGAACTTTAGGTCATTTACTACTAAATGTCATTAAAAAAAACTTTAACACCTAGGCACTAGGCATCACTATTTTCAAATACATTTGTCTTATTACTATACCACTATTTACTATTTCCCAATTTATTTGCACAAACATTGAAGGACAGAAATAATTAGAAAAGTCAGATGTGGTACTGGTAAGGTGTTTTTTTATATTTTTCCATCTCCTCGACGTCTCAACGTACATTCCATCACGTAGTGTTGCCGGACCACTTTATTTATCTTCCTTTGTCTTGAAATAATAATATCCAGAACATTAATTTTACATCTTATGTGTACTCGAATACTTGTACCTATTTGCGAACCAAAAGATTTTTTTTCAAATTGGCCGCCTTGATAATAACAGAATTAATGGCGTTAAGAATCGCCATAAAAATATAGCAATATTAGCATATGTGCTCGACTTTGAGTACATATGCTAATATTGCTATATTTTTACTATATTGCTACTCGTTAGGTAGATACTAACACTACACTGGCTACAACTGAAATTATATTAAAAAAATGCCTCGCCTCCTCCAGCTTGGGTCATGTTTTGTGGTGTAACGTTTTGGTCACAGTGAAGACTAACATGTGTTAATTACGGTCATAAATTATCTGTGTTCCTAACTTCGTCTATATTTAATTAATAATTTTATGTGTATATGAGGGCATCATCTTGGTCCTCAGAAGCGGCAACGCATATGTTATTGGCTTCAGATAGAACTCCTGTTCTATATAAAGTTGTTAGCAGATTTCCTTGGGCTGCAAATACCACACGCCATCATGTGGACTTCGTGCAAGTTGCTGCTATAATCTGACATAAAAAATGGCCGTCACTGGACGCCTGGCAGATGTGGAACATCGTGTTCGTACAAGGAATCTGCATGAAAGACAAGAACTAAATATATAGCATAATGAAAATAACGCCATCTATGAACAATACGCCGCACTAGAATTTACACCTCAGCCCGCTTAATATTGTTCAACACTTAATAGTTTCGAAAGTGTACAACAGGTGGCACTAAAATAAATAAAGGTAAGCATCGCCACACACACTCCCCGCTTTGTTCTTTTAATACTAATAATTATCTTTAACAGGAATGGCGTGTCTCCATGGGTATAGGATCCAAACCTGCGCCCCTGGCGGTAAGAAGTACGCCTTCGAAGTGATGCCGACTGAGCCGAAGCAGAGGCACTTCTATTTCCACACCGAGTCTGAAATGGATAGGAAAAGGTGCATTTTCTATGAGAATTTATGTAATTGTTAGACTACCCGCGTGGCCGAGCGGTTACCATACCGATCTAACGTGCAGTGGGTCCCGGGTTCGATCCCCGGCCAGACAGGCACCTGAATGGTGAGATTAGATTTCTGTTCCGGGTCTGAGTGTTTGTGTATTCGCCTTTGTGTGTCCATGGCACCCACGACATAGAACAAAAATCCTAGTGTAGGGCTATGAGTGTACAAAGCGTTTTTCTTATTTTGTTCAACCACAGACAATAGTTATTTGACAATATACTTGGTGTCCGTATTGCCATTGGTCACATATTGTGTGGAATTTAGCAAAGTACCTCTCCGGTCGATCATACTCAATCTACCACTGAATATGATCGACCGAAAAGGTACTAACTCCAACATTTATTTCTAACAAACGTAAAGTACTCGTAGTTATTTTGTTTCGGCAGAAGGGTGTGGTTTCAGCTCACTTTCATACGATTTGACCATCTTAGCACTCGGGAGTAGCAACTCATCTGTGATAGACTTCAGATAGGCCCATGATCTATACGAACAAAGATGTTTGCTACTTCTTTCTTATAAAAAGTTACTCAATGTTAATTAGTGGAGAAAAGTACGTGTGGTTGAACTATATATGAGGCGTTGACCAAAGCTTAACGTCTACTATACATTACCAGGTGATAGAGCCAATGTAGTTCGACCGGGGACCACCGCCATACATATTTCTAGCGTGAAGCAGTTCTTGCGTTTCGATGGAACGGTGTGGTTGCCGGCTCACGTACAAATGAGGCGACTATCTTAGTCCTTGGAAATAGCAACACAGCTGTGATCGACTTCAGATAGAACCCCTGTTCTGTGTGAATTTGCGTAAAAATATCCATGGGCGTCAGTAGCCTCATCATCAGATGGGCTGCATGCTCGTTTGCATTTCAGTCTCGTTTAAAAAATCAAGCCGAAAAATGCCGATATCTTGAACGTACCTACGTATATTCCCCTTTTTGTTAACTTTCGTATTTCTAGTAGATACTTATCGTTATAATAATAGAGTACACACTTTTATAAATTTCAAGTATCTATCCATCACGGTTAAAGAGATAAGAGCCCTGTGACATACGAACAGACAGTGTAGGCTTAGTTGTAGTCCCGTTATTTCCTTTTACCGTAAAAAGGAATCACTCGTAAAGCTAAAGTTTTTAACGCTATGTTTCTTATATTAATTCTGAAATCTAATAATTACTTTTTATCGCTATCATAGGAACGTGTACTGTAGTTTTGAAGGTGGTAGAGTACAGTTCGATTGGGAAGGTACCACCGACACACCTATTTCTAGCGTGAATCAGTTCTTGCGTTTCGGTGGAAGGGTGTGGTTGCCGGATCACATTCATATGAGGTGACCATCTTGGTTTTCGGGAGTAGCAACGCATCTGTGATTGACTTCAAATAAAATCCCTGTTCTATATGAAGTAGCTTACAGATGTCCATGGGTGGCAGTGGTTACTTAGCATCAGTTGGACAGCATGCTCGCTTGCTACTTCAATCTTATAAAAAAAAAGTTTTAATAGCAAAGCTAAGCAAAACTCGTATAATCAGGTAATATTTTAATCTTCCTGTTGATAATTATGTCTATCTTTTTTCTTTCCAGATGGATGGCAGCTTTAGAATATTCTATTGATCGATGGATGAAGGCTGGTTGACGAATACACAATACTTCTCAAGATTCATTCGATTATATATAATTTATTGTTATAAATATAGAATTCCCGACACTTTTTATTTATTTTTCTTCCTTATCCTTATTTATATTTTTTATGTTCAAAATACGACCAAAAGCATTATTTTATCGTTATAGATGTTCAAAATTAAATTTAAGATCGATTTTATGATTTAAAGATAGAAATAACTATTTATTTTTACTGGAGTTTTTGTAATATAGTATAGAAATGTGGCTATTTTATTGTTAACTTCGAATGTCTTCTTTTTATATAACATCAAATTTCATACAAGAATGAAAGGTCCTTTAGGATGGCTTTTAAGTAAGAAATTTACTACATACAACCGTCACTATCTGTTGGACAGAATTTATTTCAACCCGTTTTAAACTCCGTAGTCTTAAATTCCTATTTTATAATTGAGATTGATTATCTAAAGTAATCAAATGTGTCCAATGCCTAATATTCTTATTATAAACTGCATAAATAATCGCACATTTCAACATTCATCATTTTTTGATAAAGATACAGTTTTATCCATAAAACGACCTAGAAATAAAAATTTGGCGCGTATTAAAAACTTGGCGCTCTAACCACAAAGTGTTTAATGGCATGTGAATTTGTGTTTTATTATTTTAACATGAACACAAAAATCATTGTTTCATTTTTCCTGGCTCTCCTACAAAGTTTGAGATTTGATTTTATTCAATCGAACAATAAATCGTACAATAAATTATGAACTTTCAAGGATTAGCGTGCCCCAAAAAGAAGTGACAAAAAGCCTGATAATAGGTAACTCTATGTATATGATGCAAAGGCGAAACTTGGACGTAGTCACTATAAACTAATACCTATAACCAATGAATAAATAACAGCTAATCGGGATTGCCTGATCGGGGAATGAACCCAGTATGTCTACGACAGATATGTAGAGTCTATTTGATTATTTTGTCTATGATTTATAAATTCGACATATGTTTATGAGTACAATCGTACCTATTTCCATATACCTACCATTTTTTTAAATACCAGTAGGTTAAAGGTTTCCTTTTTTTCAATATATTAGATATATTAAGATTAGGTCCAAATTACATAAGCATATAATATAATTTTGTTAAGTTTTCGCAGTTTAAATAAATCATTTTAGGTTTTTAAACACTATTTTATCCCTTTTATATCATTATTGAATTATTGTATTTTGGTAAGTATATAATTATTTATCCATGATAAATTATAGCCCACAATGTTTTCCCGTCCTCAAAATATAAAAACACTAATATAATGAATGGACAAATATAAATTATATTTAAGAAATTTAAAGAAATGTTATTTAATGTATCAAATATTTAATAAACAGGAGATTCCATATCACATCACTGGTTTAGTACAAAGGCTTCTTGAGTTTAATAAAATTTCAAAATCGAAATGAATATTACATACGTTTATATTGAATTGTATGCCTCCAAAGCAATTTCTTATTATATAAGTCAAAATTATGCCCATACGTTACCTGAATCAAAGAAATATTGTAAATAGATGATAAAAATGTGTTATTCTGAATTTAAATCAAAAGTATTTATTTATATTGTTATTGTTTCACTTATAAATATAGCGTAAAACGTTGATATATATATGACAACATATATAATATGATAACAACATATTATGTAGTGTTATTTATTACTTCCTGCATAATCGTCTTGTAGGTACTTCATAGCTTAATACTATTTGTATTTAGCTGCGCTTCTACGCAGCGTGAATAAATTTTGGTAATCGACTAAATCATCGACCTTTAATAAATTAAAAAAATGTGATGCATAATAATTATTATTTCGCATATACCAAAATTGAGCTCTTCTCTTCTCTTCACGTTACGAGGCTAGGATGTACTCGTAAATCGTTAGCGCGATTTAGAAAGAGTTGCAGCGCCATCTAGTTGTAATGCAGACAACTTTTATATTCTATCATCTTTTAGTTTTAAATCACAACAATTCTGAAGCTGTTTTACCGTGAAAATTATTTTATTAATAATTTATGACACTAACGTGCAAAGCTCGCACATATCACTAATTTTGAACAACAATGACGTAAATAAATTAGTGATATAAAGATTACGTAGATGTTGTACCAATCGAGCGATATGTAAACATAAAAAGACATTTAAAACCATTCATGTAGACACATTTACCTTCATATATTGACAATATGGACACCTGACTCTAAAATTTCATATAATTTCTAACAAATTTAAATAAAATTCGATAGATATCTATTATATGCATATAATAAACCTACGCGTGTTCATCAAATTTAATTAAAGATTTTTTTTTACGAAAAACTTTTTTGGTTACTTAGAAATAGTGTTAAATCATTATATTTGTGGACTTTACTTTATATTTCAGTTATAAATATATTTACAATGAACATTTTTATATTATTTATAGTATTCACTAAAGAAAGGTACTTAGATCATGGCAACGGTTCATCGAAGATATAATTTAATAAAATTATAGCTTTAATCCAAATAATTCTAAAATAGATATTTAAAAAGTATTGTGAAAAGATAGTGGGTTATTGACTCGACTAAAATATTTATTAAAACCTGACTGATCAAAGAGACTATGGAGAAGAACATAAAGTGGTGAATGGGGATGAAATTATGATAGGTAACGTAAGGGGACTTTAAAGAATAAGAGAAGTAGCAGATATGAATTATGAAAAGGTGAATAATGATGTACCTAAAAAGGAAAGAATACCGTCTGTAACGGTTTATAACTTACGCTTTCATTTTGAAACGAAGTATTTTATTGCAAAAACAATGTTGCGAGCGTTTATATATATGTAACTCGAATATTTAAATGATATACGTTTTCTCGTGACGAAGAAATTTTATCAGTAGTAAAAATAAGATTTAGTGGATTATAGACAACATAATTGATACTTATTGTAAAATATTCGAAGAAGAAACATTAGTTTCTAGATAATATTATGAATCAAGATATTCCTATAAATGATTACCTAGATGTTAATATTCCCTAGATGTGAAAATGTAGGAAAGAATATTAGATACAAGTTACTTACTATTGATGTGCAGAAATCAGTATTAAATCATAAGGCGATATTAAAAATAAAGAAGATGAAGATGCACGATGCGTTTTGAAAATTCCTTTAATGTAATCACTCGGAATGTCTTGTGATTTTTATATAAATGTGAAAAAGTGATTTCATTATAATAACTTATATGTATTTAGAATTGATGTAAGAATTACGTTTCATTTACATAATGAATAATTTAGTTGACCCTTGTTTTATTGTTCCAGATTTAATCAGGGTTTTATTGTATTATATCAATTCCTTTAAACATAATCGTAAATGTAAAATTTAAATATAAAAAAAAATCGAAAAATGTGTTGTTTAAGTGTGTTGTAATAATAAGCATTTTAATTCATTGTCAAATGTTTGACTTTTTATTTGCGGGTAGTGATCCGAGTTATGTTTAAAAATTTAAAATGTAATAAATTTATTTGTGTCAAAGATTTTGTAGAGTGTTGCCACTGACTGTCAGAATTATATTTAAATTAATTAACCTCGTAGTTTGTGGTCCATTATTAGTGAATTAGGTAAACGTGTGCATTAAATTGGTAAATAATAGAGATTATAAACAATAACGACTTGTACATAGATAATCATGTAAAGCTCAAATATGTATAATAAATAAAAAGACTAATAATAGGTAAATAATTTGTTAAAGCTTTTAGAGTAGACTTGTACACAAGTGGGTGTTTAAAATGTAATTTACATATTAGTACCTAATTATGTATACATTTTTATTGTAATATTTTTTTCTATCGCAAATTATTTATATGAGCACGTTAACATAGTCTGTTCATGTAATTATAGGTTTACGAAATTATTCATTTTAGTAACAATTCTAAGTGTTTTGAAATATTTTGAGACATTGAATTAAATGAAAATGGTTTATCAAATTAAATATTAAGTCCAATTTATGCCAAAGGTATCGTGTCAAATCTTTATGAAGCTAGAAACATAATGATACTATTATGTCGTATATCGTGTCATGTCGTTATGTACAAAATTAATATTGGCTACTTAATCATGGTATACATATTAGCCATGGTAGATATATTGCCCATGTCCTTTTAAGCATTTTGGATTCGAAATAAGTGGATTAAACTCGTGGTAAAAGAATTTATCTCATACTAGATGCTGCCTTTTCACAGTCATGTCGGCATCTATTTAACATTTAATAAATAAATCTTAGTATCTACAGAATAGCTACAGAATATAACTGCCATTAGACTTTCAGTATTATGTAAGCAGAGGTAATACTTACATAAGTAATTAAGTAGTACTACATTTTTTGTTATGTTATCCACGGGAGCTGCTGCCGACAAACTGTTGCACAGTTTGGCAGACTGTTAAACTGTAAAACTATGTACTATTTTTTGGAAATAAATAAATAAAAATAAATCTAATTAATTTAAACACGAGTATGATAATTATACCTAAGCTGGACTTAACAAAAATAGTTTACTCGAAACATGCCAATTATTATCACATAAAAATTGTAAAGTGTTTCGCCATCTATAATAACATTAAACGACACGACAAAAAGCACTATGCACTATCCGACACAATAATATGTTTCTAGCTTTACTGTTGCCAAAAATGAAAGTTTATTCAAAAAGTATAATAAGCGTGTATATGTATAATCTGCTTTAATTATATTTGTTTTTTTTTTCGTTTTGAAATCAAATGTTTATAAAAACGTTGCCCATAATGGATTTTTTAAATATATGTGACTGTATGAATAGAATTCGTTGTAATAAAGTATTAAAGTAATAATATTCGTTTATATTACAAAAAACAAAAAAACTAACTATTATCCCCGCGGAAATACAATAGAATATTTTTATTTGTTAAAACTTGAAAGTAGTGTTCCTTAAAAAAAATATTCCGATTTTAAAATGTTTTTACAATACGCTAAAATTAAATTTATTATCTCTTATAGCGATACATACCTTGATTGGAATATATTAAAATTATAATTAAAATTAAATAGAGAGATGTAGATACCGATACGAATGCGTCCATTTTGCGGAAAATCGCATGTATATTTTCGTACTTTAGGAAGTTTTTTTAATAAAATATGTCAAAACATTCGCTAAAAGTTATCTAAAACTTTTAGCAAACGTTTACGGATAAGAAAATGATTCATTTAAAAATTAAAAGCTTGATTTAAAAAATAATAATAATAAAAATTGACGATGGCTTGATTTGTCAAACCATCTTATACTATTTATAATTAAAATCAATTTAGGACGAATATCTTTCAATATGTGGGACTTCGCCCTTACCTAAAGTAACCGATTATTTCGCAAACATTTCGGATGATTTATATATGATTACATAATTTTGGATACGGATAGGGAGCTTCATAACATCGTACATAGAAACATAGAGCGAACTCTAGCAAGGAATATATTTTCATAATAAATTAATATTTTACAAATAGCTTCACGTGGATACTTAATTATTATAAGTAAATAACAAAACATACAACGCTATATTATAATTGTGTGTATGTATTTTTTTAATGATCCTAAAAAAGTACATACTATTTTCGAAGTCAGTTAATAATGAAATGTAGAGCCTAGATTTCATTTATATTTTATCTAACTCTTCTAAGCCCAATCCAAGTATATATTTTAATGAGAATATGTTGTACTTAAATCTAGTATAACTAGAATGTACCAGATAGCCACATACGTAAGCTTCTGTGGTTTCTTGTTATATCACAACATTATTACACAGATGCATTATTGACGTTTGTATAATTATGCATTATATTTTGTTTTAATGGGTCTCGTTTTTCAGTATAAAATCGAAAGGTAAAGTTAGGGATATATATTTTCAAAATAGGATTTCAAAAATCTCACAGAAAAATCCTTATCAATTAACAGCTACGCACGAAATTCACAAGCACCGACATCGACCTAAACATTTGAGGTCGGCGTTAATTTACACGACTTATAAGCTACTAACATGAAAAATAAACAATCCGACGATATCCTTCCCTTTTTTATTGCTTCCAAAGTAAAAACGGTATGGAAGGCTTCGCGGGCGGCGGCGGTGGGGGGGCAACTGCAGGAGCGCTACTGCCTCTGACGTCGGTACAGTAGTACGCGCGCTCTACTCCCACAAACCGCGCGTCTGCGCATACGCAGCCTTCGCGCCAAACTCAGTTGAAAAAAGATAACGCATCAACGTACATATCAAACTTTATAAGTGGATTACAGTGCAAAAACTACCTACGAACAGTGCATTGAAGTGATAATCATTGGCAAGTGAACATTGTATGTGGTGATAGTCGTGACGGCAGTAACTTTACGCTCGCCAGTGTCTATTAACTGTTTTATGGCCTGTACAGTGCGTCTATTGTTGTGTGCGCTTCCACTAATCTCCTATTCACCTGTCCACAACAGGGTTTGACTGTGAAATGTGACAAAAAATTGCAATGATCGACCATTGTGCCCTGCGGACCGTCGGTTGGTAAACTTTGTGGGTTGTGTACCTGACTACTGGAGGGTTGCAGTCCGCCGACTTATCGGGCAACCCGTCGCCTTGTGCGTATAATTTTTTATAGAATACGTAATACGATACGGCGGAAGTGAATTAAATTGGGTAGGCAGCGTGCGTTTCAGACGCATTGCTACCTGTTTTATGCATGATAGATGCGTAAGATTAAACTGCATGTTTGTTATTGTTTTTTAAGATACCTCCCAAGACAATGCTTGGAATAACGGTCTGCGGTTTACTCTATTGTTCAGATTTATAACGGCGTTTACTTAACTTCTGCCACCGTGTTTTGCAGTAATTATAATTATCAGTAGCCGTATTGTGCTCGTGGAAAATTATTATGAGATAATGGCTTAAGTGTTAAGCTTTTAAACTAATTACTTTATGTGATGTTTGTGTAACAACAGTTTAAGACCAATGTCAAAGTAATTAGTTGGTGCGTGTTTACATGTAAGTGTATATATAGCATTCATGATAACCTTACGTCCTTTACTATTTCTCATATACTAGTATCGTGTTCTGGTTGAAGGTTGTGGTTTTTTGGTAAGGCAGACTACTTGTGTCAGCTTTCAATATGTCTGAGAGCAGCAAGGTTTCTTTGTAATTGATAAGTTCGCATTAGCTACTTCAACTTGTACCCTCATTTGTTATATCGACTGTAAAATAACTATACCTACTCGAGTGTATAGCACTATATCTCGAATTAACTTAGTAGTTACACTTGGATTTTATCTTACAAATAACTATTTAATCTGCAAATGTTAGACTCAAACTGTAACATCAAACTACTTCATGTCTATTTCAAACTAGCTTTACACCGCATGTAACATTATATTTTATGAATATTTTTTAAATATTTTACCATTACTTACTCAAATAATTTCTTGAGAATCAATTGTTTGTAATAGCAAAATAAATGAATTGAATACATACTAAAAATAACGCTTTGTAGTAATAAATTATTTTTTCACATTAATAATTACATTACATTTTAGCTTATTTGCAATATTTAAATAAACGGTTATGAATTGATTTATATACTAGTAATCAAGCCTTGACGATAAGATTAAAAGTCCACGTGACGTCCACATATCACACCATCATTATCATCCAAATCATTCCAATACTGACCTATAACAGAGTTCTACATTGAATATACATATTATTTTATAAGATTAAAATAGCAAATGACCATGCACTCAATCTGATTGTAACCAATTCAAAACCACCACATGCGTTGTCATTTCTGAGGACAAAAATGGTCGTTTAATATGTAAGCCAGTCGAAAGCAACACACTTCCAAAGCAAAAACTGCTTCACAGTAGAATTACAGTATTTGAATAGGTGGTAGAACCAATGTAGTTCGACCGGGGAAGAACCACCGCCACACCTATGTCTAGCGTGAAGCAGTTCTTGCGTTTCGGTGCTATGTACAAGTCTGGACTGTAGCACATGCCAAAGACATGGGTATACAACTATACATACGAATGTAATACGCTCGAAAAACATTACCCTCCTGACGCAGACGGATAGCAAGTGGGAGTTGATTTCAAATACGTACAAAATCTCATAAATCAAAAATGCGGACTTAGGTTTCCAAGTTCGGACCCCTGGAGTGAACTGCAGCTATTAAATACCAGCTATTAAATACCACCTTGCCAGGTGGTAGAACCAATGAAGTTCG
>DWNE01000785.1:0-25617 GCA_018249875.1 Cecropterus toxeus | reverse complement strand
AATAAACGCGGGTGAAACTGCGTGGCACAGCTAGTTATATACATTTTAGCAACACATGTGTATGTTTTGGGATTGAGTAAATAAAATAATGAACCTAGGCAATGAGATATTTAACAAGTTCAAATTCGTATTTCAACTTCACTCATATCTATTTTCAGACTAATTATACGCTCTATTAAAACTTTAAAAATAGTTTATATAACATTCTATAAAACATAAACTATTAGTATTTTTTCAGATCCTTAAACACAAATCTCTATTTTTGCATAGTCTGTCGAAGGGGAATCCAACTTTATGAGACAACATCCTAAAATCGGACGTCCCCTGATAGAACTAGCGCAATGAAGCGCCTTACGTGATTTGAATTCCAAAAAATAAGTTTATAACTGAAATGGGACGACAAAATACAATACATAATATAGTTTAAACGTGGAAGTATCTACTTCCACGTATATACATTTTGTCATCTGACAAAATTCATGAAATGCTTATTATTATTTAAAAATTGGTTCGATCGGGGAGATACCACCGCCATACCTATTTCCACGTGAAGTAGTTCTTGCGTTTCGGTGAAAGGGTGTGGTTTCTAGTTCACTTATATATGAGACGACCTAGAGAGTGGCAACGCACCCGTGATCGACTTCAGATAGAACCCCTGTTCTATAAGGAGTTGCTAACAGACGTACTTGGGCGACAGTATCCACATACCATGAGGACTGCATGCTCGTCTGCTACTTCATTTTTATAAAAAAAGGGAAAAATATGTGTACATTTAGTGTATACTTTGGTTAACATGTCATACTTACGTTTTTCCTTTTTATTTTATAAAATGGAAGTACGAAGCAAATTAGTAAACGTAGAAGCGTACAAGCAAAAAAAGAATTAGGAAACGTATATGAGGTCCATCTGGAAATAAGTGTTTACTACCATGGGTCTATAACACACTACATAAATAGAGGTTCTACTTGAAACCATATACAGTTGCTAATCAAGATTGTTGCTTTATATTTAAGTCAACTATCATCAACACCCTTCCAAGGAAAATGATGAATCATTGCATTAACTGCTTCAAGTTATAAATAAGAAAATAAGTGTGACTATAGAACGTCCCGGTCCAATCATATTGGTACCATCTTTCATATTATTCTGTTCAATTTGTGTTATAAAGTGATACCACGTCTTACGTTATCCCGGAGTTACGCAATTTTCAATTTACAAATTTTAAAAAAATATATATTCGACCGAAAAGATTATTTCCTCTACAAATAATAATATTAGCACGTTGAGAGGGAATTTTGCAACAGCCAAACAAATTTTGAGTTGTCAATCTACTTTGTTACATTTTATGATGGCTAATACAATTTCAAAATCATCAAAATATCTTCGATGATTTTTTATCTGTATATTTTGGACTATAATAAAAATTTAGTGTCTAATTTGCTATTTTCTTCAGTTTTCGGCCCTAATTAAAAAATAATTTATATATATTATTAACAAACAAACAAATTATTCCCCGACTTACGCGAATTCGACTTACGCGGTTATCACTCAGTCCCACCTATCGCGTAAGTTCGGGGTATTACTGTATTTACTTTAAGTCCTGTGTTCCTATTTGTTAATCTTAATAACTTAAAACAGTACAACGTATATAATTTTCCTAAATCCAATTAATCGGAATGTGTAATATATTTTACTGGAATATCCCAAATTCTCTATGTACTCCTAACTCGATGTTGAAACTTCGACTAGAAATCACCGGCGTATTAATTAAATCCGTACTGTGGTTTATCGTAACTCCAATCGCTTTTCAATATACTGATTTAATTTAAATAATTACTAAATTGTAAACATATTATTTATTATATACTCCAAATAATTAACAGAAAATATGATTACAGCTTTGTTTAGTTGAAATAATACGAGTTATGTTTTGTGAACTTTGAAAGTCTTTTAACTGTTTAACACTTAAGGTGTGAATATACATTACAGGTAATATTTGAATTATTTTATAATTTTGCAGTTTCCCTGATTATAAATTAACAAAAGACATTAATATTATGTGTTTAACGGAAATTGAAAAAAAAAGCTCTACAATGTAATTATCACAACACAAAACACAACAGAATATTATAATATGCTCAACGTAAATAAAAAAAATGCTTTAAAACACTATTTGAAGGTGTGATTTTTAAATATTTTACTTTAGATCGTTATTTATACACGGACAAATAAAAATATCACAAAGAAATAAATAAATAACCAAATATACGAACGAATAAAAAAATCTGCGAATAAATACAAGTATGTAGTAAAAAGTATTCTATGTGTTAATCAAGACCACATAAACCAGTATTTCTCAACCCGTGGGTCGCAATCCCCTGCGGGTCATAATGCTTCTGTAGGGGGTCGCGAGAAAGATCGAGAGAACTAGATACTTATAAAAAACAATAAATTTAATAAAGAAAGATATATCAAGAAAAAGTTAACAAAATGGCACTCGTTACATTTTTTGATACTGGGGGGGGTCGTGTCATGAAAAAGATTGAAAATCACTGACATAACCTAACAAATCAGTAGATTTCGTGTGAAAGAGTAATAAACATTAAAAGACCCGCAAAAAAAAATTGTCTTTTTAATATATAAATGTATATTATATTACGTACTATATATTTTGTTTATAATTATCCCAAAAAAATATCATGGTTTCTTTAAGCTTGGCGTAAATAAACAAAACAATTTAAATTAGAAATACCTGAACTGAGTTATAATTAACTTCTTACTTTTGTCTTCAGATATCAATTTTTATTAAAATATTGCCTCAATCTCATTTCGAGGAACACCGCATCTCGGAACTTAATGATTAATGAGAAATGACAACAAAAACATAACACATACTTTTCTCCTGTAAAAAGATTAAGACAAATCGAGATAGTTACGCAAAGAAGTAACATTAAATAGAGATTAGTTTAACGACTCAGTTGGGGGTTAAGATAAGCTTCAGCCCGCGGGTTCACCCGTTTAAGTCTTTATATGAGAATTTTTACTTCTCAAACAAGAATTTAAGCAGTTTCTTCAAGAAACTTCATGTAAAGTTCGGATTTTTGTGTGAATATTTTATCATAATCGGTTTAGCCGAATCAAAATTTGTTCTGCAATAGGGTTTATGTCATGTTGTGCAAACAAATATAAGCTTAAAATTTACAACAATGTGACCAAGACTAATGTAACTGGTTTTAGCTAAATGGTTTTAGGTAAAATGTGTTAATTAAAAAAAATGGATTTTACTGAAAAGCTTCTTTAATACCGCTTTTTTAATGTATCAATTTTACATTAGAAATAAGGAATACATTTAAGATAAATCTTTAACATCGAACACATTTAACCGAAAAATAGTTTTAAAACGGATAAGAGACACACATTTAAAGTCCAACTGTCTCTGAGTAGTGCAAATTGCATTGGAAGTGCATTCAGTTCACAAAGGCCAGTGTCTCGGTCGATCTAGCTCAGAATTGTAGACTAGGGACACAATTTCCTTTATTTACGCTGCAACTGAATTAGATTTTTCTAAAATTGAATTTCTGACTTCATTGCTCCGAAAGCTATGTACGGATATACTTATACTTTATATATATACTGAGTAATACTTTATAACTGAGTATTATAAGTAGGCAATCTGAGATCGATTAAGCGAAGAATCGATCTTTCGAGCCAAAAAGATGGATTTTGTAAATCGCTATGTAGCGCTGAATCGATTCAGTGTATCGATATATCACTCTAAAAAATCGACATTCTATTTTTCCTACGCATCTCTTTTATAAAAAAATGTTACGTCAAGTTACATGTTGTCTTTTTTTTTGGTCGTCAACTTAGATATTGAGTTTTTTGTTTTGCATTTGGTCGTCAAACTTTGTATAATGTGTGGCGAGTTCAACTTCTGCCCCGGGAGGCGTGAGCCCACGCTACGCCACTGCTTGACAGACGCAAACTTGAAAAAAATAACGATTTTATGGGAATCGATTTTTTAGACCTCGAAGTTTTTGTGAATCGATTCATTAGGTTGTGATTCGAATCGATATAAAAATCGATCTTTTTCGGAAAGAATCGCCATCCCTAATTATAAGGAAATAGTCTTACGGATCACCTTTTTTAAGTTGAACGAGTCCACCGGATGGCAAATGATTTTCTTCTTACTTACCCAAATAACGGGTTCTCATATAAAAACTGTAAATTATTACCTGAAAATAAAAACAAAATAACTGTTAACACCGTGCTTCACTTTGCGAGGCTTAGTTAATAATAATAGTAAAAATAATTCCATTAAACTATGAGCCATAGATTTTTACTTCTGTCTAATAACAGCAGTGTTAAGCACCGTCTAGCCTGTACAGAGTGGTAAAGGAGACATACTTATCCGAGATGTTTCAACCTTAGGTAGGTATGAGGTAGATAGGTACGCATCTATGGCCAACCTCAGGTAAAACCGATCTTACATAATTTTTATTACAGATTTCCATTGCCGACAGAGGCGACTTACCATCGAGTAGATAGCAAGCGCCTTTGCCACTTTCATGTTATTATTAAACAAATAGCTGTCACTTGAGAAACATGATTTTCGTGTATATTCATAAAAGACAAGACTGCGACAGGAACTAAATATATAGCGTAATAAAAATAATGCCATCTATGAACAGTACCCCGCACTAAGTCGAACTAACACCGCAGCCTTAGTTATGTTCGATACTTAACGGTTCCGACAATGTAATAACAGATGGCGCCAAAATCAATAAATGCAAGCATCGCGTCGTAAACAGATTTACCCTCGCCTCATGAAAAATTGTATGCAAAATGCATTTTAAGAGTTTCTAAAAACAACTCCCTTCAGCTTGTTGGGTTTTAATCTACCGAACAGATGAAGCAGTTACGCAAAGCGGATACATCGTTGTTATTGTTTACGTTGAAGATAACACGGCGTGGCGAGTGACATCTACTTACGTAAACTCCTAAGGATGGTTTCACACTACTTTTGATACATATTTTTCGAATTTCTTATTATAAATTTGTAATACGATTTTTCGGTTCATCATTTGTGATATACCGAAGTTAAAGACACAAAATTGGTGTAACAGACACTTTTGTGTGTGCTATTTACTAATAAATTAATGTGAGCATATTATGAAGCAAAGCAAATCTTAATTTATATTGAAGGAAATTAAATATTACAGTGAAATGTACATATGATTTTAAGTTAATATTATCGCTGAATTTCTACATTTTAATATGTTACGGTTACTCACGATATGCGGCTCGTGAACTTCTTTTAGCCGATATTTCGACCCTGTTACATGGATCGTCACGGCTGTCAGTTTCGCCGTGAGTACCCGTGACTACCCGTTAGCCCGTCACATATTAAAATGTACTTAGAAACAATTTTTATACCACAATGTAAAACTTATTAAAGTTTTTGATGGTTAAACATAATTCTTTAAATGTATGAGTATTAAGTATTATTTTTACCAGGTGGTAGAACCAGTGTTGTTCGACCGGTAAAGTACCACCATCACACCTATTTCTAGCGTGAAGCAGTTCTTGCGTTTCGGTGGAAGGGTGTGGTCGCCGGCTCACTTCTATATGAGGCGATCATCCTAGTACTCTGGGGCGGCAACGCATCTGTGAACGACTTCAGATAGAAACCCAGTTCTATATGAATTTGCTTACAGAAGTTCATGGGCGGTAGTAACCACTTACCGTCAGGTGGACTGCGTGCTCGTTTGCTACTTAATTTAAAAAAATGGGGGAAATCTGAAGTAGGTTCTATTGTGCTATTCCAATACGTTGGACATTTCCAACGTATTTATGTCTATTGGTTGTTATTGTTTATATCTTTGTTACACTTATTATAAACGAATCGGCAGTTATGTTTAGTTAGTAAAAATATATTTGATTTTTATTATCGTACGTTCACACTGTTTCCTTACAATTTCGCTACGTAATTATTTTAAAACAGTACCGATTATTCTAATGCGTAAAATGAAATATTTATAGCTGTAGAACATTTTACAATCAATAGAATATCAGTAGAATATTACTAAAGTGCCACGATAAATGTTGTAGCTACTTATCGATCAAAGTAATAATATATTAATTGAATGATTATATACGAGATTGAACGTCGATCAGTACGGTGATTGGCTGCCACCCTACGCGTCCTTCTAAGAATGCGGTGTGGGTGTTCAATGCCACCTTTCTACTATGTGATAAATCGCCACAAAGCTATTTATTCACTCGCGGATCGATCGGGATGACGCGTCCACTCGCATATTGCTATCTACATATCAGAATTTCTAATGTTAATTGTAATACGCGGTATTATCGTTATCAGCACTTAACACCTGTGTTGTTTTATATAGTTTTAGTTTATTGTCTATCCGTCTATCAGAATTGGAATGCGGCAAATACTCTTTGCTACTTATGAAAAATTAAGGGCAAGAGTCCGAATCAAGTGAGGAATGGTTAGTAATAAACAGTTACGGCTTTTAATTCCTCAAAGTATTAACCGTATTTGTACGCCAGGTCGATTTGGAATGTTTTAAATTGCAACACCAGCGTGAAGCATTAAACAAGAGTCAATAATTAATTATTATAATATTGCCAAATTAATAATTAAAAACATTATAATAACAAAATAAAAAAATAACTGATGACACATTATTAGTACACACGTATAATATAGTTAAGAATGCTGAAAAATGGTACTCACTTACGAAATAATTTGTCTCCATGAGCCAAATTGGTCATACCTTTATTGATCGACTCGTACCTAATCAAGTTGGGTGATGTAGAATGTTATTACGTGGTTCCGTTGCTATATTTATCCCATAACCTTTTCCGTCAGTCAGCGCTGAAACGGTTCTATAATTAGTGGCGCGTGTGGATGAATGTATTTAAGGGATGTGGTTGCTCCTGGGTACTCCAGGCACGGCGGCCCCGCGACCTACATTGTGGTTATCGGTTTTGGCCGCAATTTCGTGTGCCTAGATGTAAATGTGCTAAAGATTATCGTCTTTGTTGTTGTTTATATGTGAGTAAATAGATATTTCCTATACCCGATATATATAATATTTATATAATATCTATTATACCCGACTGCATCAAGAGGGTAATGTTTTTTAGCGTATTTATATATGTCCATTTCTTTGGCACGTGCTACAGTGGCTTGACGGATAGTAACGTATGATATATCATTAGAATCGTCTCAGTTTGCAGAGTGACAATACAGAGTGGACTTTATATAAAAAAATGGGGCTTGACAATAGGGGAACATAGGGGGGGGGGGGTTCATATCATCACGACAATATGGATATTAACTGAAAGCGTGTAAATAGACCATTGTAAAGATTTATATAATTATAATATTTTTCTTGACTATTTCAACGAAAACGTTAAATTAAAAATCGTTTTAAGAAGTCGGGTTTATTGTTATAACATTTTTAACCATGTGAGTAGTTTTATGAAGTAAGTGTAATTATATCAGGACTCTATTTCATTATTATGTCTATTTTTTTACCTCACGAATTTCCATTTTCCCATCCAACTCCTTTTCTCGCGCGGTCTTGATGAGCTTGCACTACGAAAACCTCATTTATTTCTCGGTTTAATATTATTTAACGAGGTTACGTTTCCTCCTTAGAAATATTCGTATCTCGGTCACGAGGTTTAATTAAGTTGCGAAATATTTTCAAGCTAACATTTCGTGGCTAATTGTGTTTCAAAAAAGTTTATACAAACTTATATAATACATATAATTAAGTAGTATTAGACGAATATATTGCAATGAATAGTATTTCTATCAGTGAGGTAATATTATTTGAAAGTGCAACTTATAGAGCGGCGAAGGAGATTTTTACGTTTAGTATTCGTTCGTAGCACCGACTTTGCGTCAAATTGCACAAGTATTAAAATGGTCGGGTGTCAGAAAATATTCTTATTTTAGTAATATGGACGTCTTAGATAGTCCCAACGACAAGTACCCAAACATCTAGACGGGTCATTCATCATCATAAGATAATTCTGTTTCTCCTAAATGTTCTCCCGGATAGGGATTTAAGACCTACCCTAAAGTACGTTCCATACGGGATTCATTACGACTGAATCACAAGTGTAAATAGAATAACAGATCCGCAGCATTTCAATCTCTTTGTTGCCTTATATTTATATTTCTTATTTATGTTCTTTGATACCATTAAAAAGAAATCAATCTTCAACATTGAACGGGGAACAATAGAGCCATAGTTGTAATAGCTCCGTAGTAATTTCCCATGACTATTAATGACTGTCAGTATCAAAGGAGTTTCACTTAGGAAATTATTTTCCTTTTAGCTCAGGGCCGACACGAAATAATGCCATTAATTCGCACAATTTAGTTTCCAGAAATCTTGGCCAGGATCTCAAGGCTGAATAGGGTTTACGTAAGCAATGTTCGAAAAATAGTTTTTGATAAAATAAAGTTGATAATCCGTTTATGTAATATCAGTTTGGTAAGCAGATTACCTTCACCGTTCTACATTGAAGGTTCTGCAACGAGGTGTAGTACTATGTAGGCATGTTCCAGTCTTACAAGCAAACACGGTTTCATGTAAAAGCAAATCAACTAAGACATTTTCATGTTCACAACGAATTTCATAATAATTCATTCCGAAATATAGTCACCGTGTCATGAATAACCTTTTGTACATTATGTCATCCCTAAGCTCGTCAAAATGTCAAATCGATTAATAAATCGCGGACATCGTTCTAGATAACATGTTCAAATCGTGCCTCGCCGCCCGACTTGTTCTAAATTGTCTTACATTACGAAACGCTTCTTGTAGAAATGTCACAGACGCTTACCGGTTTGTACCTCTAGTGCTTGTGATTTAGTCTAGCTTCAACGTTCTGTTGTCAAAATATTATTTAACTGTTGATTACTTATACGTATCCTTGCTTGTATAGATAGTAATCGATGTAGAAGTTAGATGATTGCTTATGGATAAATTTCTTGCGATCGCCCTTGTTTCGCGAAGCGAGATAGACAATCGTTATATATTATAATTTAATGACAGTTTTAAAACCTTTTCATAGGCCTTATAGGTGGTTTGAAAATGCTTCATACGACTTGGCCGCTAGTCTACCATCCATACTACGCAATGTGGTTGAGATGTTGAGTAAGCTCCAGGCACAGAGTCATGATTATTATTTCCTGAGTCCAAAAACTATTATAGTTTGGCCGCATTACAGAGTAATATTTAATCAAAGATAAATTACTTAACAGGAAATGTTATGTTATATTTCCCTACTACGGCTGCAGTATTCTGTATAAAATACTATTATATTGTAATAAAAAACTCATTTGTAAAATTTTCAAGCGAGGCACGTTTAGAAGCCTTTTATTTATAATATCTGTAAAAAAGATTACTTAATAAATTAAACATACACACTATATTAAGTAACTTTTACCTAATAATCTCAAGTAAAGTTTCTCTCGAAAAGTATAAAAAGGATTCAATCAGAAAATAGGTTGCGTACTCATTCACTTGTACAAACTAACTGTTAGATTGAATTACTGTGTGTCGTGGCATTGGACAAGGGCCGTAATGGGTCACGTTCGTCCTATAAGAGGGGAATGGAACGTGATCCCGTGGTCTCCTATTGCTGTCCTTTGCTTTGTACTCTTGTAAAATGACCTCGGTAAGAACCACTTCTAACAAAAAGGTTCTTTTGGTACCCGATTTCGAGAATGTGATGAGTTGTCTATTCGACGTTTACTTTTAGTACATGTCTACGCACGAGCGCTTTTAATTTATTTTATTTGTGTTATCGTAATAGGATCGACATGCCAGAGATGTATTTTTTTATGAAATTGACGAGCAACTTGACATTGACATAGGCTACTACCTCCCATGGACACTGTAATTTTTTTAAGCAAAAGAGGGGTACTATCAAAAGGCAATTTTAGGTGTTGCTGCTGTGGTGCGGTGCTGCTCCTGGAGATTAAGATGATCGCCTCGTGTCAGTGGGCCGGCATTCACACCATTCAATCGTAATGCGGAACTGCTTCACGTCAGGCGGTAGCACCACCGCGTTCGAACTATACAGGTTTTACCACCTTTCATAGTTTTCAAATATAGTAGAAGTCTACTGAACCGCATTTGGCCATCATTATAGACTCTAAACCTACCCAGTTCTAAAAAAAGAACCATAACCAGCTGACGTACAATATCGATTGACGATAATAATTTTGTTTCGATAAAGTTTAGCAATTCAGACCGACATTTTAATTTATTGAATGTCCTTGTTTTGTGTTTAAATTGATTCCGAGCCGACCTTTGTCAAGCGGGGATTAATGGTTTACATGTACTACGTGTCAAGTATCCATAATAATATCTCATAGGCACTAAGGACCGAGATCCCCATTTAGGGACAAACGAGCCCCTATCGAATTCAATTATTCATAACGTCATCCCGAGTGTTTAATGATTTAGTGTGTTAATGGCTAATTTACATGACATCTTCATTGTCTCCGGACCACGGCCACCCCTCGGACGTTGATGAATCTCTCTGGCTCGTATAATGGATGGAAACCCTAGAAGTGTCTACCAAATTATTGGCTCGAACGTCCCACGTTATTCGTGTGGATTTCATGCCAAAATTTTCCACATATATTACCGATTTTCCGCTTTGTTATCATTATTTACCATGTACGTAGGTTTTAAATTGAGTCCTAATAATGTATTTTTTATACTCATTTATTTCCTAATCAATTAACATTATAATATGTTGTAAGTATATAGACTAACGTGACATAGAACTGGATACTAGATGAATACTGGACATATTTAATGCTTGCCGAAGAAAGAGGCCGTATAACTATTTAATACTTATGTTTTATATTGTTCATGAAAGTTTCAAAATTCGTTTATTTATTTACTAAAATGTTTTTATCATATGCATGAACGATCACTACAAAACCGTGGCTGTAAATTGAATAAACCAAACAAAAACACGAGCCTTGTATATATTTAAAGCGAATTGATGTTTTGATTAGGAGTCTATTTTTTTTACTTCGTGTCTATTGTACGTCGTTTCTATAGTTTTTGTAGGCTGGTCGGCGCGTGCCCCGGTCTAGGCAAATCCTATCCATTGTGATGTACGACAATGCTGCCGGCGGTAATTCAAGGCCGGCCACCATTGTCCCGTGACGGAGCAAAGCACTCCCGTGCTACGTGATTGTGTGATTGTGCACACGTTTGTTCAATTGAATGATTCGATGGTAGATGTGGAACGTACTTCCTCAGGTAGTCCTCAAACGCTAGGTATCACGGTGGGTCGTTCAAAGCTGTCGATGCATTGAGGATTCCATTAACGACAGCGAATATCTTTATCGGGTGACCTGTCCAATTGTGAAGTTAAGTTAAACGAAATCGAAATTCAATTAATGTAGAATTTATGTTGTTAACAAATTAATAAATTCTAATTATAAACTTACTCCTGTTTTGTACTAAAACTAATATAGCATCACTCCTATCAAGCAACATGTTCTGCTAAGGTAAAACGTATGAAGTATACCTTATAATGTTAAATTAGTTATAACGTATCGGGATGGATTTAATGATATTTTTAGTGGTTACAGTTTAAAATTAAATATTTTTCTCTTTTAAAGTTTTTTTTTTCATCTAAACGTTAAAGTCACTAAGCCAAAGTTTTTAAATTACTTTAAGGTTTCCGAAAAAGTTTAACCGTTAAACCATTATCGAATCCATGACTTACATGTAGCGCAGAACAATTATATAGTTTTTTTCCCCAGTCCCGCCCGGCCCGTCCGGTCCCAGGTTCTATCTCCCGGAATCCTCCACACAGCGCTGAGGACGGCCACTCACATAACCCGGCGTTGCTCCCACAGCGTCGGGTACCTTTTGAAGGTTTCCCCCTTGAAAGGAAAAAAATATATATTTCCAGATCGTACATTTCAATTAACAATAAACGACTATTTTGGGTCTGGGTTCTTCTTCGTTCGACGCAATGCTTGTAGAAAGCTACGTTTTCATTTTTAAACTGTAAACATCGCTATATTTAGCACTTAATTAGTTAACTCTAACCCATTAGGCATTTTATTACCATAAAAAGAACCATTACGCTCTCTGCAAAGTTTATTCCTGTAAACTGGAGCGTATTCGCGATTCGAGCGACCTAAATACGAGCATGCACTGTGTATTCAAACGAGCCCTCGCGAGCAATGCGCCGTTTTCGCCGCGCCTTTGTAAAGACATGATGTATGAGTTTGATAATAATTTCCGTGTTGAGGTTGGTCATGTATCAGGTCCGTATTATAACGGCCAATCTTGTCATACTTGCTCTGTACACTATAATCTGCCAAGACGGCTCATATTGCTTTACGAATTGTATTCGCGAACTGTCACGATAGTCTTGTCCTTAAATACCTTAATTGTCTTTGGTTTCTTAACAATGATTTACGACTGGAACAATTACGTTCAAGTCATATTTTATTGGACTAAGGACAATAACTTAACCAAAAGTTGTATAATGACCGAAGTTGTTCTATTCCTGTTGGTATTGTGAGTGACGTTATCTCTGCTGTGACAGTAGAATCGTTCAGCCCACTCGAACGGCCTATTTTGTATTATTTACACCTTGTACTATCAGCAAGTAACTAGTTCTCGTTGATGCTCCGTCTGCAAACGTGATTCATGTTACCATTTTACCACTTGGAAATTTCTCAGGCGATCATTTAATTAAAATTGACACTGATATTGCAGTGGTCGTCTGCTTTATATGTACCTACACATTTTGAACCGAGCATCAGATTTTAAGACAGAACAAACTTATAAACGGTTCACACTATGATATTAAGTTGTATAATTAAATTTCCCTTCTTATTTGTTTAAAGTTCTGTATGGAGTGTATATACGTGAGAAGTCTTAAGTTATGAAAGTTTCGATTTTTTTCATTAATATTGATAACTAAGTTAGACAAACTTAGAAGAAAAAATTGTATCGTCATCAATAGCTGCAAAATGCAATAAATACATAATTTAAAGTATAGAATTTTATCTAACCTGTCATTGGTTTGCTTGCATCTACCTGCTACGAATTTATCTATGAAAAACTTAAAAAAAGTGTTCTTTTTCAAACGGCAGTGAACTCATAAACGCTTGGCTCCCGGCTTGTCGCTGAGCGTTCTTTGTTAATCCCTGCATGCATCGGGACGCTCGTTAGAAGCGTCGCTTTATGCGCAAAATTGCCCTCAGCTGCCTGGAGAGTATTGTATGGTGTGTACTGCCTTGATCTGTACACGGCAATAAAAGCAATGGAGGCTCTTCTTTCCAATACCTACGTTATTGGTACGCCAGTGAGCCGTTGTAAAAATCGTTCTTAATGAATTTTGCATTCAGGTAATCCATTTAATATTGCCAAAATATCAAACATAAACATATATTTACGGTGAATAGAGTAAGCTATACGAAAACAGTTATTATCTCCGTTCCTAAAACTTCGATAAGAGACAGTTATCTTGTATTTGTGTCGATCCGACACTGATAGAGTAGATTAAAGAACGTAAAATTAAATTATATTTGCATTCTGAAAGTGATTGAACGCAAACAATGAGAGAGTTGCCAAGTTGATTTGATTCTCTTTGCCTTTTTTGTTCGGATTTTATAAAATATATTTTTTCGTTATTTGACGCGTCGCGATTAAATTTAATTTATCGAGCGTACTTAAAGGTAATATAACCCTTTGAGGATGAAATCGAGCTCCAAAGCTTTTACACCTATTTCTGTCTCATAACTGTCGTGTTAAACTGCCTTTATCACTCAGGCAATTAAGCAGAATTCAACGACACATCTTTTGAAATCCGTCAAACTGTTTGATCCGCAATCATGACAAAGAAGACATACAAACATATACACATGCGATCGGAAAACATAACATACACATACCGTGGTTGACGGTTCACATATGAGGCGACCATGTGAGTCCTCGTGAGTAGCAACGAATCTGTGATCGACTTCAAATCGAACCACTGTTCTATATGAAGTTGCTTACAGATGTCCATGAGCGGCAATGGCTACTTACCATCAGGGGGACTGCATGCTCGCTTGTTATTTTAACCGTATAAAAATGCTAGACAAGACTTATTCATATATACATTCAATCAGATAACAGACATCATTCATACATACGATCGTAAAGCGCCACACACACTCAAAACAGCAAAACACAATTAAACTACACTCTCCTGCTTTCGCATTCGGGTAAAAAGGGCAAATCGTTTAGGATTCTTTCTGACAATTACTCCTTACGTTTAACATCAAATTGCATTACATCGTGCAGTAATTGAGCGCAATCAGCGACGTCACGCGCTGGCACGTCGGCTCGCTGATTTATTCGCGCGTATATTTTTGTTTTAACAATTGATTACCTTCGAACATCGACACTGTGCTGAGTGGAATATACCTAAATGATGATTCATTTTGTAAGCGGATAATGCATTTTTCTCTGTGCAATATGCCATTTCTTAAGTAGTTTCATGCACCAATTATTTGCTTGCATAGCTTTATCTTATTTATTGTATCGGTAGCCTAAAATCAATATGAAATCTATGTTTTTGTTTAAAACGTATTTACAAGTAAATTTCTATTTATGATATTTAATAATCAAAAATAATTATAAACAATACTATAGTCAATACATAATAGTTCCCTATAGTCTTCAGCATTTTTTAAAGGTAATTATTATAATATATCTTTAATATAATTATTATTGTTAAAAAGGTGTAAAGAATAACAGATAACTTATGGATAGTATATTCAGTTGCAAGACAGTGAAGTATAATTACACCGTCTACAATTAAGAAGAACTTCCTCCTATACAAGATCACTTAAAGACAATGTTGGTATAATAGAGAGTTCATCCGACTTATCCATTCGGTGGATAAGGACAATATCATACTAGCAATTTGGCCTATCCACTAACCCGGCGCTAATGGGAAAAGTTTCACGGCCACCAAAACGCTTTGGTAACGGAAACACGATGTTCTGCCATACTTGTTACTTAGTCGAATATTAAGATGCTCGCTAAAAGATCAATACCTTTTGTATGAAGGACATCGAATTAATGTATCAATCATAGATATACAAAATACGACGAATCTCAAAATTTTAATTACATTATTTCGAAGCTACTTTTTGATGCCATTTACATAGGGGTTAGTTGGAGTAACATCGGAGATGGTGTACAACTTTGAAGATTGAAGTTGTAGACTAAATAGACCAAATTTGAGAACATACGCGACTTCATATTACACTATGAAAAATAGGGACCTGCTAGACAAAGGCTCGTTTTTAAAAAGACGGTCTAATTTGGCTACAATTTCAGATGATGGATTTTACCCCAGCTTCGATATTACCCCAACTAACACACTCTTTCTCATGTAATGTCATGTGCTTACACATGTAACGTCATGCATCAGTTTATTATATCTTTAATAAAAGTTAATGTTTTATTATTGCTGCAATGTATGAATTAACATTTTGTATTTAATTTACAAAATGTTTATGTAAAAGCAGTGGGAATAGTATTAGTATAAGCGTTGTTTCTCTTTATTATTATAAAGTTGAAAATCCTGTAACTTTATTTAATACTTAAATATTTCTCGTTCACATAACCCTGAAAGACATAAAACATCTGTTTCCTTCTTAATATTCAGCTTTGTTTTATAGCTTAGCCTTAGTTATTAAAACAACACCTCATAATTGAAATGTCTAAAGCACACATTCGCCGGTGAGTCAGCGACTAAATTGCGTCAATTTAAACATTGTATAATTTCTGTTCCAGGTAACTAAACCAACATCTCTATACAGCTAACGCAGAGAAAATTACATCCAAGGTTTGTGTGATGTTCGTATGGCAATAATACGTTTTGGCTTTGCCACTTGTATAAATTATACAGTGTTTTTATGTACTTGTTTCGGTTCTATTGCGTGTTACCAAAAAGTATTACAATGTTTTAATCAATTCTGTTTCTCTCAAAAAATATTTTAATCTTCTATTTTGCTTTGAATTAGTTTTACTGCGTGAAAATACTCAATATAATATGTTTTTATTTTTTTTCTAACCTTTTTTTAACGTATTATGGTCTGTAATTTGTATAATGTAGGGATTTGATTTTATGCGCAAGGAATACTGTTTTATAACTGTTTTTTAATTACTCCCGAATGTAAGTTTAGCTCGCGTAATTTCTTGGAAAATAACCAGCATCAAAGGATCCTTCTAAGGGCGCTTTTTTGGGGGAAGCGTCACACAGTCTTTAGGGTTATTTGGTTAATGTCCGGTAAATAGTGGTTCTGTCGTTGACACGCTCGGTTGGTTGCTGTGTCGAGCGCCCTTAAATCTTTTACGTCTTCCTTCCTTTTGCATCTCTCTTTTTCCTTCTGCGTACACAAAGGAATATATCTGATTACTTGTTTTGTATATCATTTTGGTCAATAATAGTGGTATAATTGCACCGTGTGTCTGGGGACGAATGAGGAGGGGACAGTTGCCATCCCAGTTTTTCTATTTACAACTTTTGTAAAATTAAATGAAAAATCAAAAAAAAAAAAACAATTAACGAAAACATGATTTGCAGAATTTCTGACCTATTTGTAGCTAAAGATAAATGTTTGCAAAAACTGTAATCATCATCATTTTGCATCAAAATCTTCTCATATCTGTGTTGATCGTAGATTTTATTTTATTATTCTTTCTTAAATAAGATCCATATCATTTATGATTATGTTCATACACATCAATTGCATTACAAGCCTTTTGCTGCTTTTTTTCTATCAATAACAATAATGTGGTTTCGTAAATAAATAGTTAACGTGATCTGGTTTTACGGGTAGTTTCAATTTGAAGTTGTTTAGTCTTTATTGCAGCTTAACCAGCCCGATTATTTCAGTGGTCGCTCTTACCAGTTCGCATTCGGTTGCGCCCGACGTCTCTTGCAATAGCCGGTGTCTGAAATGTAGTGGCCGGGGCGTCTGCCGGCGTCTTTTTGCTTTCGGATTCATTGAGCAATGTTCAGTTTGCTGAAAGCCAGTTCGTGCAATATCGCTGCGGTTTTGAAAGATGCTTTTACAAAATTTAATAGCAATATTTATTTAGAAACTTTTCAATAGGACTTCCTTAGCTCAGTGTCGTACCATTATTACTGATAGCGATTATTAAAAGATGAAATCGAGTACTATTTGTATTGCTTTGTTAGACACTTCTTATACATACAAAATATACCTACCTACTTGTAAAGGTGATTTTATTGAGATCAATTAAGTATCTACTTCTGTTTAGACGATTATTGGTTATATTTTCGATTGCTAGTGTGGATAACATTCATATGTACGAGTGCAAACACGCGTCAATATATATAACTTTAAACGTTAAACGCATCAAAGTATAATTAGAACGTCCATCGTATCTCCACTGATGTCTTATCGTCTTGTATATTGAATTGCTTCCGTGTTTATCTCGTTGTATGAAGATGATAGATGCAACGTGTTTCTTAGTGCTAGCGTAGCCTAAAATAACCGTTTATTTTGGTTCGCTTCTGAGATTGAAGAGCGTTCAAGATAGGCATCGTTCCGGTCTGCGAGGTGGTGTGACGTAACGATTGTCAACTTTGTGGGGCATGATGATTGATATGCATTTAAGTATGACCGCTGGTCGCCCCTGACTCATTCGTTTACAGTGCGTAGACTTATTCGCTTAATGACAACATCGCGGAGGTATTTTAGGTTTTTAACTAAGTTCATTCTCCTCGCTTTTTCATATACCAATATGGTTATATGGTGAACGTAACAGTATTCTATAGAATATGCTCATTTGTAAAATTAACTTATGGGAAGATGTTGCTTGGGAAGCTTGGAACCAAACCGCAGGCGAATTGTGCTTGTCTTGAATAGCACTACTATGACAACCCGCGTGGCGGAGCGGTCACTCTTCCGGTCTGACACGCAGTGGGTTCCGGGTTCGATCCCCGGCCAGAGAGGCATCTGAATCTTAAATATAGATTTCTGTCTGTGGGTCTAGGTGTTTGTGTATTTGTCTTTGTGCGTGTCTATGGCACCCGCGATACAGGTGAAAATCCTAGTGCGGGGCTATGCGCTAATATTAGCATTATTTTAAGTTATGCGCTAGCTGTGCAATTTATGCAATATTATAAGCGTAAATAAATGAAGTTTTACTGTCGTTACATAAATAAAGTTTGAGTCATAAAAATATATATAAGCGTTATTTATTTATGTATATGCTGCAGTGTTGCTTGCGGTTTTATTAAGGGTCAGATTTAGTCAAACACACGCCACAGTAAAGTACATGACTTAAAAACAACAAAGCCCTTTGTCTTTAACTTTTAGCAAGAATTGAAAACAAAACTTCCAAATTTATAAAACCAACGAACGTCCCAGAGGTAATCGGTCGAGCAATATTTTTCGAAACTTTCACAATAAGAACACGAAAGCCACTGCACGGGAGCCCGATCGCCAAGTTGCACCGTGAATTTATATTCGGTGACGCGATAAAAAAATCTTATATTGGTAGGAAGTGCACCGGTCTGTATTCCAGACCCAAATAAATAAAATGGAATGAACTATCCAAAGACACTGATAACGGAAATATTAAATGGACAATTCGAAATAATCAACGAAAAAAAACAGCAGGGAGTTTTTACATATATAAATTTCAATTTTAAGATGATAATTTTATTCATGGATATTTTTATCGATTGTTATATTGCTTGATAGCAATATTACTAAACATGTTTGTACCTCCGGATTGCATATTTTTAACATCAAGCGAGTCCTAAAATATAGAATAGGAAATATAGGAATTTACCTATTTACGTCTTGATTTGATTTAAAACTTAAACTGGAGCTTGGTCAATAATGACGTAAAGCACTCGATGGCAGCCGTGGCGGCGCTCATGGGCATCTGAAATGAACTTCATGTAGAACAGACGTTCTGTCTAAAGTCGATCAAATATGCGTTGATACTCCCGAGGACCGACATGGTCGCCTCATATATAAATAAGCTGGCAACCACGCTCTGACACCAAAACACTAGAACCACTTCACGTTTGAAATAGGTGTGGTGGTGGTATTTCTCGGTCGAACTACGGTGGTTCTACCACCTGATGAAGAATTGTTAATAATTTATTAAGTTAAAAAAAACTATGTTTCTCATGAAATTAAAGGATAATGTATATTTTTGGAGAATCTCCAATTATTTTTAACAGATTCCATAAAAGGAAATATAGGTACGTTACATAATTTAATCTTCCCTTTCCCACAGCCCTATTGGGCTCAAGGTTGGTTTAGATATTTTATTATAATATTTTTCCACGAGGACACCCCAGGCGACATTGCCTTTTACATCGTTGACTTGTGAAAATCCTGTGAGGTTTACCTTCATATTTCCCGTAGCATTAGTTTTCTTTTTATACTAAGTATATAAGGTACAACTTAATTTAACTTTGAATGGTTATATTTTTTGTAAGATATAGTTTAATAACATAAATATATTTAATATCGCAATATTAACTATTTTTTTGACCAATAGGTTCACGAGGAAACAGAAACTATGAAGAGGTATTTAACTTTTTGCATTGTGCAAACCTTGAACCAAAGTAGTGGACTGCAAATTCGTTTACTACATATGTATATATTTTGAAAAATATGCCTGGACGAGATTAATCCTTAGTAGATTCAGTACTGTCTGTGCTTTGTAGAATCTATTAAAAACAAACAAACATAGCGTGATGCTATATAGTCTAAAGCCTTCCACGATAAATTTACTATTTAACACATATTTTTTTTTTTTCAATTCGAAAAAGTAGTTCCTGAGATTAGCGCCTAGAACCATACAAACTCTACTGTTTTATAATATTAAATATATGTGGACTAGATATGCACGATAATAACGAAATTTTGCTTGAATCGAGTGAATTCTCACGATACACACAAAGCGTTTCAGAACAACGTATTTATCCGTATTTCCTAGAAAACAGTTCTTCTTATGGAGACATTGAACTGTGTAATGATATTAATACTCCTACTTTATACGGCTATTGTTGTTTTGTCATTTCTAGATATAAAGAAGTTATTGGCAGTAATAAGTAAAATATGCGTATGAACCATGTAGTATTTAAAAAAACAAAATTGGATATCATCGCTGTGAACTCATTACTGTCCCACTGTTAGGCACGAGTCTTCTTGCAGAATAAGAAGGAGGCTGTATAGTCCACCGCGCAGTCCAACTGCGAATTGCTAGACTTAACACAGCAAACACCCATCTAAGATTTCTTTGTTAGAGAAATTTAGGCGTGTAGGTTTCTTCACGATATGCTACTTCACATTGTGACGATCATAACTCATTTCTAATATAAGGATATTAGAAAAATCAGAGGAGTGTACCCGGGAATTGAACGACAGATACCTTGATGGACAGGGCGAATTTCAATGAATACAATTGAAAAATCAGTGGGCAGGTTTGTTTGCTATATTACAGCAGTGCACATGGCGTGAAAGGTTTTACCATCGTATCTCTTATTTATTCGGATCAGGTAACAGATGGCGATCGGCTCGGGATCCGCTCCCGCGGATCAATTTGCAAATCCGCCTGTCAGTGCGGCTCACGTAATAGTGTACGTAAATAAGATTAACGGGAGCCTGAAATTTTACGGAATTCGAGTTTTAGCTGTTATCTCCCATATACGGTTACTGTCTGGTGCCTACCATGTGGGGGTTAAAAGAACAGTACCGAATTTTAATAAATATTTTTAGAGTATGCATGCAATGTTTCTTCACACACTTTTACCTATTTCTAGCGTGAAGCAGTTCTTGCGTTTCGGTGGAAGGGTGTGGTTCTCGGCTCACTTTTATATGAGGCGACCATCTCAGTCCTCGGAAGTAGCAACGCAACTGTAGTCGACCTCATATAGAACCCCTGTTCTATATGAGGTTGCTTACAAATGTCCATGGGCGGCAGATACCACTTACCATCAGATGGGCTGCTTGCTCGTTTGCTATTTCATATAAATGAAAAAAAAACTCCAACTAACAAATAAAGAGTATAATAAAGACACATAAATTTAAAATTTATGTGTCTGTTCAGGACTACATTGTAGACATAACTATACAATGTACACAATTACTATCTAAGTAATTAAAAGCAATGTTGGCAAATTAAGTACATAGGATTAACTTGTCGAGATAATTCGCAAATTATATGAAAGAAGTACTTTGTTATTTCTTGATATCGTACAAGCTGATGTAATATTCTGCCGCTTGAACAAACATAAAATTTGGAGACAATAATAAAATTTAATTCGTGATAACGACATTTCAAATTCAAAAAAATTGTTATAAAATTGGGTTGAAAAGTTATTGCGTCCCTTTACTCGTGAAACTTTAACGACGAAGTTGGGTACTTTTGGCCCTTGGGAGCTTTGTGTCTTATTCACGTCTACTTGTATCTTTCTTTATGTATGTTTCACTGGAACATGAAAGCACTTATGTAAGTGTATTTGAACAAATATTTCGAATTCTCTCCGTGGGGTTTTATATGAAAAGATAATTGATTGTTTGTTCGTGTGACATTAGTAATTACGAGTTTTGTTAATGTACGAATATTTATTCGTTAATATTCTTCGTAGTAAACACGTAGCAATTATTTAAGTCCTGTGGCCACTCATATACATTTGCAAAGATCCCTGGATTAGTGCTGATGACCTTCAAGTCGGCCACAGGTGCTTTGTTACCCCTGAGGATTAAGGTGGAATAAAGGCATTTTGTACACTTTATAAGGGTATTTTGCTTTATCGCATCTTCGTAATAAAATAACATCGCAATGTCTTTGATTCTAGAGAAATTTATTTTTTGCATTCGTAAGGATTATTCCACAAAGAATAATATGTCCTTTGTGGAATAATGTTTCAGCTGGAAGCCATTATTGTGCTGGTAGTATTTTCAGATTTGTATCGTCGATAGCCGACTCATCCGTCTATTATTATTGTATATCGTTTGATATACTAAAGCGACTCAAACGGACTTCACAAAAAGCAAATGGAAGACAAATCAGATATGATTTATCGAGATATAAACAAGATGTCGTCATCGTTTATGAATAATTAATGTAGTATTTCTAATTTCCTAACAAATTATTTTAATTCATTTATCCATCAGCCGTTGAAAGTCCACTGCTGGACATAGGCCTCCCCTAATCTGCGCCACTCCGTCCGATCCTGCGCCATCTGCATTTAGCGGTCACCCGCCGTCCTTTTCTGTCATCAGCCCACCTGATTGGGACAGCCTATACTCCTTATGGTAGTAGTCTCCAATCGAGGACTCTTCTACATCGGTTATCTGTCCTACGAACTATGTGGCCTGCCCAGCCACAGCCTCTTGCCTCTTCAGCTTACGTATTCTGAGAGCTATGTTCTTATCCGTCCGGCTGTATGTTGTTATCCTGCGGATTTCATCATTGCGATAGGGTTTTTAAATTATGATGTTGATTAAATAATCACTTTAATATTTGTATAACTCTGCTATGGTTTTCATCGTTTTTTTTAATTTCTGTCACGAAACTAGCCATTTTTTATAGGAAGGCCGAAATGAGTATCGTTAGGTAGGCGTAGGTAGACGTTATTACATATTACCTCGTAAAAAGTTAACTTTGATTGTTTACGCTTTCAGTATTTTAGAACGGGCAATGAAACAACAAATGCGTGTTGCGCGCTCGCAAATAACATCGGAGTCCATTGTGTGAACATTAGAAAGTGTGTTTCGTCATACTAGCAGCTATTCATTGTTATAATAGGCACTAAGGCGACATCGTTGCTGCGTCATTGCATTTCACGAAGGCGCGCCGTTTAATCTACCGCCAACCTTGATGAAGTAATCGTAGATACCGTGAAGTATCTCAGAAATGTGCAAGATAAGTACTATTGAATCGAGGAGTTAAATGTTACACGTAGTGCGTAGATGCGATAGTGATGTTTTTCTTTATCCTATGACGAACATCGTGTTTACTGATGATAACTGTACAAGCAAGGGACTCGTTCCAAGATTGGCAATATTTAAGGTACACAACTAGTCCTTTGTTTGATACATATTATCATTATCATATCATATCTATCAAAGGATAGTATTATATAAAATTCTTTGATAATTGTTTGTTCGTGATGTTATTCCACAAAGTTAACGCAACCGATAAATTATGTACTTTCACATACGCCTATAACACCGAGATCCGAAGGCCTTAGATTAGGATACGGAAATCCGCGTGGGAAGTTGATATTTATACAATTGTGCTATCAGTCTTGGATACGTGTGTTAATATGAATATGTATGTTTGAACTTTACTAATACTGCGACTTAAATATTGGACCTTTATGTGATAATGTTACCATCTTCTCATAAGGTAAAGGAGAACACACCCTTAGAAGGTTAAGAACTCTTTGGAAACTATAGATCTTTTTAAAATGATAAATTACAATATTGAACCTTTGAGATGAATTGACAAATGTTATTTTTTGGACAAATTCTAGTTGGATTTTATCTAGTTAGTCTTAAAGCTTGCGAGAATACGATATAAATACAAATTACCTCTTCCATACGAGTTATGTACTAATAATTACATACTTTACTTTTGTAATAGATGTAGCTAACGAGCGTAAAGTTCGTCTGATGAGTGTATTGGAACGCACGGACATCTGTTATAAAATACAGGTGAACTGCAGCCAAGCCTGTTATTTAGCGTTCCATCGAAGACTAAGCGGCCACGTCTCATAATAATCACTTACGTGGTATTACGAGATGCATATGTATATGTGTACGACTTATTGTACCTTAGTTACAAGTCATAACTCATTAGACGGGAGAACAAGTATGTCACATTCGCTTTTACACGGTTGCGTCATATTCGTAAGTTTATACGGCCGGTTAGCTTAAGTGGTAATCTTCATACACGCTCACATCTCAACACATTAGGGATGGCGATTCTTTCCGAAAAAGATCGATTCGAATCGTAACCTAATTAATCGATTCACAAAAAAATCGAGGTCAAAAAAATCGATTCCCATAAAATCGATCTTTTTTTCAAGTTTGCGTCTGTCACGTCAATTACTAACTTGACGACAAAAAAAAATGACAATATCTAACTTGACGACAAAAAAAAAAATAATATCTGCCGCGAAAGATGCGAAGGAAAAATCGAATGTCGATTTTTAAGGGTGATATATCGATTCACTGAATCTATTCAGCGCTACATATCGATTTAAAAATCGATCTTTTTGGCTCGAAAGATTGATTCTTCGATTAATCGATGTCAGGTCGCCATCCCTACAACACATACACATTTAGACATTAACACCTACGCACACGCACTGTACGCGTTATTTTGCGTTTATGTTTAGTTACAGTAGCTATCTAAATATGTTGTTAAGTTTAAGGTGTAAAACCAACTTGTTTGGTTATAATCATTTTTATGTCCCACTGCTGGAAACTCCCTTTATCACGCCATTTAGTCAAGGAAGTTAAGGGTTTGCAGGACGTATTCAAACCGCCTACATACAAGGCTTTCGACAAAAATGTCGATGTCAGCTCCATTGACGCTAATCAAGACCAAAATTTTAATGTACCCTTCGTTACGTTGTAATTACGTAAATAAAACAAAATATAACAGCAAATTTACTGCAAACCGCATAATACAAACTGCATAAAGTTGCTAGCAGGGTGAGTAGGAAGATATATGATATAGATTTTTAAGGGTTTTGACAAATCAGTGACCTAAGACTGCTCATTGCTTGGATTCTTAAAGGTAGTTTATAATAGCTTAAACATTTTTTTGCATGATTAAGCTACCTACATCATATGTCAAACCACACATCCGTGTTTACTATTTCCGTAACATAAAATGATTCAAGTAGCTACAATTTTCCGGAAAGTGTCATTTAACATTCTTTTACGCAAGGAACTCGCGCGCGATATTAACTTTGCCAACTTCCTAGATACGCCGATAGCCAGTCCAATAGATTCCAAACTACATTAAATTACATTAAAGCAGAGCAAACGATTTCGTAACTCACAAACAGTTATGTCACGATAAAAGCTTTTACAGAAGATTGTGGTGTCGGCATCCCTCACTAAACAGTGGGATTGGTTTTTCTTTAATATTGCCTCTCTACATTGTTATATTTTTTAACAAAATTACAGTTTTTTGTATATTCATTAAAATAATAAGAAATAACGCTTTCTACACTCATAGCCCCACGTTAGGATTTGGAATACACAAACATCCAGTCGCAGAACTAAATTCATCATTCAGATGTCTGTCTGGCCGGAGATCGAACGCGGAACCCACTGCGTGTCAGACCGGTACGGTGACCGCTCTGCCATGCGGGTCATCAATATTATGGTATCGAGAGTTGTGAGACCCCTTGTGAACTGCTCGGGTAACGGACTCGGAATATTCTCCCCCCCCCCCCCCCCCCCCCCCCCCCCCCCCCCACGCGCAGCGAGGGCGGGGGGGG